>JAFEMH010001186.1:235000-519535 GCA_022495995.1 Adenophora triphylla var. japonica
CTTGAGATTTCCAAGACACTTATACAAAGTAGCTTCATTTACTTCCTCATTGTGGTTTGAAAGGAAACGGAGAAGTTCACGAAAGTTTCCTCTGTTCAAAAAGTCCTCCGATTCATCATGGCCACGGAAAGCCAACCCTTGGCGCAAGAGAAACTGAACACAATTGATCAATGCATTCAACCGGATATCATTCACTATTGCTTCATCACTTTGGTGGCAAAATACAACCTCAATGTGTTGTTTATGCTTTCGCAAATCATCACAAGCTTGAGCACATTTGTTGATACTACTATGATCACCAACATGCACACTCAATCTTTACTTCTTTTTCCAATTTGAGAACCCCTCGCCAACAAAAGAGTCCCCACCCTCTTTTTCTACTTGCTCGGGTTTGAAGAGATAGCAACACAAATAATATGTTGCATCTTTCGCAATGTTATACTCAATCCATATAGGAAAATCGTTGAACCAAGTAGAAATAAATCTTCGTATTTTATCTACATGATAATACTTCCATGGAAAATCAGCAGGTTTCCTTTTCGGTTGCAAGGACCCATTCGTAGGTATGATATTCGAACTTCCTCTCTTATATTAAAATCATATGAATTGATACAAGGGAGTAAACCTGGGTCAGGCGAAAGATCATTCATATCCTTCAAAACGAGTTTGGCATGAAGTTCATTGATATCATTTGAAACTTGTTCAACTTGGAAATTTGAAGCACTTACTCTAGGAAAAGAAACAAGAACATTATTAGGGGTGTAAACGGTTCGGTTTCGCTCGGTTTGGGGAAATTTTGGAGCTAAACCGCTAGTATTGGTTTGGAGAAATTCCAAATTGAGCTAAATCACATAAAACTTCAAACCGAGCTAAGCTAAACCGCCATGGTTCAGTTTAGCTCGGTCTAAACCGCGGTTTGATTATACGGTTCAGACCGCAGTTCAAACCACGGTTCAAACCGCGGTCCAAACCACATTTCAAACCAACAACTTAATTACTTTGAAGACAAATAGCAATCACCAAATAACATTCTTAAAAATATGTTTAGAGTATAATACAAATATACTAGATAATGTTGTTTTATAATATTCACGTAGTATGTGTTTCAGTTTGATTAGACATGGGAACAAATTTCTTGTTGCAGAGGTTGTTAATGGCCAAGAAACTAATATTCATCTATTCTCATCCGCATCCAAGGTGAACTACAAACACCTTAAAATCCGTAAAGTTTCCATTTTGATTCAGAATTTGTGTCTGAAGCCTATTTCAGTGTTGTTATTGTTGGTAGTAATGTGCTCATTATTTCCTACATATGCATCAGTTGCTTGTTTTGCCTTTCTTCTATAAGATACTTGGCGGTTTCACTGCAAAAAAACTTCTTCAGCTAGCACCTAAGTTGGCGAAGGAGATAAGACCGATGTAGACGTCGGAGAAAGAGAGGTGAGGGAAGCAAGGCAGCGCCGCGGAGAAGGTGAGACAGAGATCCGGCGAAGGTGAGCTTGGACCAAAACAGTTCTTTTACAGAAACCCGATTCTGCCAAGGCATTTGATTCCTTCCTTGAAAAGAGAAAACCAGCAGTATCCATTTCCTCCCCCCTCACAACTAGAGAGGAAGTTGTGGGGGTACCCTCTAATACCAGTTCCACCCCAACTGAGAGCCCCCAAAATACTGATGACGCGGCTACCACTAACGGTGGTGTGGGAGTTTCTTTGAGCTCAGACCAAGATGTTTGGTCTGCTGCTCAAGAATCAGCATTGGTCCAAGCTTTGAAAACATTCCCCAAAGAAGCTACCCAGCGTTGGGAACGAGTTGCTGCATCTGTACCTGGATGGATGGACAGGATTAAAATTTAAGTTAGCTCGGTTTCATAGCTCGGTTCCATAGCTCGGCTTGATAGCTCGGTTTCATAGCTCGGTTTGACGGTTCGGTTCCATAGCTCGGTTTAACGGCTTCAACGGTTTAGCTCGGTTCGGCTCGGTTCGGCTTGGTGCACTCAGACCGCAAGCTAAACTGAACCGACCGGTTTGGGAATTTTTCAAACTGAGCTAAACCACATAAAATTAAAAACCGAGCTAAACCACGTGGTTTAGCTCGGTTCGATCTCAAACCGCGGTTTGAGCTAAACCAATTACACCCCTAAACATTATCATATGCTTGAGCTAAAGAAGGTGATGACACTTCACAACTAATCGGCTTGAAATATCGTTTCATGGTTTTAAAACTGTAATCAAAATCTGTTTGAACTAGCTAATAAGAGATTACATACACAATAGGTAAATTATAAATGAATCAGAATACAATCAACAAAATATGAATTCATCTGTCAACAAAAAAGTTACAGCCATCATCAAAATATGCAGTCAACAAAAAAACCTAAGATTTTATATAAACTGCAAGAAAAACATACTTGTACACATACAATTAAAAAACACCATTGGTTTGAGAAATCAGTAATTAAAATTTATTTAAATAAAAAAAACCAAAAAAAAACCTAGAAGCAAAATCAAGATCTAATCATGAAATTCTTCATCCTAAAATCCTTCATTAATTAATAAATAGGAGTATTTGACATTATGTTTTGTAAAACATGAAGAAAAGAGGGATTGAAGTCGGATAATCAAAATACCTTTTGAATTTTGTGAATAATTAACCAACAAAAAATCAAAATCGATCGGCAAGGTAGAGTGAGAGAGAGAGAGAGAGAGAAAAAGAAAGAGCACATGAGGATAGAGAGAGAGAGAGAGAGAGAGATCACGAGAGCTACAGGACGACTCTTTCTCCACTGTTAAAGCAGCCCCGTTCCGCCATAAATGTCGCCCATCAGTTCTTCGTCGTTTGTATGTTCTATTCTTCGTTGTTCCTGTTTGTATTGTGTGCGCTGTGTGTGTTGTACTATGTTTTATTTGTTACAAGTTTCCCTTGTTTTAACTGAAGTGTTTTTTTAAATAAAAAAAATTAGAAAAGTCAATAGGGCCACGGCCCCTATCGTTCCACTATGCATCCGCCACTAGTTCCTCGCAAACTTTTTCATTGACCATCTCGATCTAACACTTCTTCTTACCTGTGCAGTTCTTACCCCGGAACAGGAGGCCAACTTGGTGCGAGTTGTAAGTGTGAATGTTAAGAAGAGAAAGAAGGGCTATGGTGCTGCTAATGCCCGGGCTAGCAGGCAAAGAGAAGCCGAGGAGCGACATAAATTGTTGCAGCTGATTGATGAAGACACTGAAAAGATGATCCCTGTTGAAGAAGATGCTGATCAGGTGGAGCCAGAGAAAACCATGGGTGGCGCCTTAGAAGATAATACTGTCGAAGCTGAGGAGGAGGCCGAGCAAACACTTGAGCCCATGCAGGAGGTCCCCCAAACTAATGACAGTCCAGCTATCGTTGACTTGAAAGATGATGAAGAAAATGATGAAGACGACTGCCCTCTCAACAGCAAAAGGAAGAGATCGAAGCTCAATCCTGGATCTGAGGGGGATGACTCTCTACGAGCATCGGGTGCCATTGCTAAAGGTCCTCTACCCAAACTTCCAAAGCTTTATATGCCGAGCTCGTCCAAGCTCGAGTAGACAAACTAAGAGAGATGCTCCCCCTCTCACGGGCATTGATAGCTCTAGCAGGGAATACCCTGAGCTAGACTATGGGCAAGTGGTGGTGAGGCGATCTGCTGACCGGGACCTGGTGGCTAGGCATGCTGAGAAGGGTCTGAGCGCTGAGGAGTTCAGTGCTAGGTCAGGTCTTATTCATTCTGTGGTAAACCTTAAGTTTTTTCATACTTTTTGCTCTCCCCTTTGTTCTCACATTAAATTATAAACTGTTCGATCTGACCCTTTGACTTTTTTATTTTTCTATAGGCTCTTGCTCTGATCGAGCTAGCCAAGAGCAACTGGAAGGCTTTCGAGGAGCGAGAGAAATTGGCTACGACCATGTACGAACGGAAGTCTGCCGAGCTAGAGGAGCTGAGGGAGAAGCATGCCGACCTGGACTCAGCTTACGAGGCTCTCCAGCTGGTCAAAGACAATGCTTTGAAGGCCACAGATAAGGTGTGGGGGCAAATTAGGTGAGACCAAGAAGGAGCTTGCTGTAGCCCAGTTAGGCAAGGAGAGGGTGGAACAGGAGCTCGAAACTGTGACCCAAATGCTCCAGGAAAGCAATAACCTGCTTGCTAGGCAAAATGAAGAACATAAGTCTGCTCGGTTGAAGTGGGAGGAGGAAGCCCGAGCCAAGATGGAGGTCGCAGTAGAAGCTGCCAAGGAAGCTTCTAGCAAAGCTGCAGTGGAGGCCTACAAGGATGGAGATGAATGCTTTAACTTCATCACAGACCAACCAGGGCCTTTTTTGACATAGGGCGCCACCCAAAATCAAATCACAAGGCAAACACGCCTCGCAAAATCAAAGCACAAGGCAAACACGCCTCCTAAAATCAAAGCACTTGAGCATGAACGCCTTCCTCTCAAAGCGCAAACACTTTCATCCCCAGCCCAGGACACCACCACGTCCTCTCACAACTTCACTCTCATGACACCACCACGTCCTCCTACACCTGTAAGTTCTCCAATTTGAGCTTGTTAGTATTTTCGTTAGAAAATTAACGAAAGTTATAACATTCCTAACAATTCCTAACATTCCTAACATTTCTAACCAAGTAAGGGTAGATTAGGGATTGCCAAAAAAAGATAAACCAAAGAAAGAATCAAAAAAGCAAAAGAAATGGTCAAAAACCCGAAATAGAAATGGCTGGGACATTTTCTGTTGCTTAATTTGAATTTTATTCTTTGTGTCCAAAGCCTGAAGCTGTAATTAATGAACAGTGCACGCTGTTGATCATGTCCGCGCGGATGGTTTTGTATTTTTCAGAGGACTATAAATTGAGGCCTCCAGTCTCAGAAATAGGGGAGAAAAAACATAATTTGTAACTGCACCTTGGCGAAAATAGTGAGAAAACAGTGAGAATTCTCTAGAATTGTCACCTTTTTCTCAACTATTCACCCAAAATCACACTCACTCAAACACTCTCATGTTCAAGCCTCAAACACTCTTACATTCAAGCCAAAAACTCCAAAACATAAAGAAGATTGGTAAACCCTCCTTCTCCTTACCCTAAACTCCTTCATGCATACATTTTCAAGCTACAAAATGTAGTTTATTCATCTTCTTGCCTTAGATCCAAGAAGATCACCATGGAAGTTCATCTCCATGGATGATCTTCTACAAGGATCAACATTATTTTCAAAGTATTCTTACTTACTTGCAAAGAAAACACATTTTCAAAACCCTAAAACTCATTTTCATACATCAAATCTCATTTTCAAAGGATAAAATTCCCCTTCCCAAGCAAATGAAGTGCTTAGTCCTAATGTACCCCAAGGATGGTTTGATATAGTTGATTCACCACTAAAATGTCAAGTGATCACTAATCAAAACCTAGGGAAATGGGGACAAGCATGGATGCCAAACCCCCTTTAAAATCATGTTTTCCTTCTTGAGAAGTTGCTGTTCAGTAGCAATTTTCTAAGACCCCAGTCCATGGTCTAATTTTTTGGACACAGATAAACTTAAAATTTGGTGTTGACTACAAAACATTTTTTGTAGCCAATATCCAGAGCTTTCCAGACATATTTTTACTTTATTTTTTGCGTGAGTAAAACTCCATTTTCCAAATTTTCTTTTGAAGGTCAGATCACCAGTCTCTGGGAGTCCAGATCTCATATCTGAGATTTCCAGAAGGTTTTGAGTCCTCAAATATTCTCCAAAATGGAATATTCTTTCACAAAAATCTTATTTGAGGTGTCTGGAACAACTTTCATTCTCTGATTTTTCTCAGATTATGAAATTTTGAAGCCCTTAAATCAATTTCAAAATTAAGTGTCCATTGCCTTTTTCATTCTGACAGAAGTGGTTTTCAACTTCCGAAAATCTTTTGAGTACCAAAACTCAACCCAAAAATCACACCAAAAATCATGGGATCTGTCCAAAGTCTAATAAAGAATTTCCAATTTTTACTTCCCTCAGTTTCAACATATTTTGGCCAAAGTAACACACACACACACACACACACACACACAAACAAATGATTTTTAGCTTGGAAGACTCGTTTTACGAGGCATTCCGGGTGCACACTAACGTCCTTCCCGGCGTGTAACATGACCTCCGAACCCAAATCTCTAACCTCGGGCATTTTTCAAAGTTTTGGCCCTTAAAACAAAAATGGCATGGTGACTCCGATCTTTTTTCGATAGGTTTTTCAAAGAAACGAAAATTTCAAAGTTAACCCTTTCGGAAAATAATTTTGGCGGCACATCATCACAGTGGCGACTCCGCTGGGGACAAATAAGCTTTTTCTAAAAAAAAATGATATTTGGTATATTGGTGGAAACCATTAAACTTCCCGTTATCGCCTCCTAACACGAGTCGGGGATAAATTGTGGTTTAACAATCCCACGTACCGGTATCATTGTTTTCAAAAAAAAAAAAGAAAAGCTTTTGAGGGTCAAGCTTCCGTCCCGGCATTAAAAATTATTTATTGTGTGTGTTGATTTTTGCACATTTTCGTGTTGTTTTGGCCGCCTCGGAAAAAGTCAAAATTTTGACTGTCGGAATCATGTCCCTAACTGTCGGAATTCTTGTGCTTATGTGTGCATTTACTTTCAAAAAAAAAATTCAAAAAAAAATATTTCAAAAAAAAAAGATTTTTCAAAAAAGAAGAAAATTTTCAAAAAAAAAAATCATGCATCATATTTTTAAGACACATGCGAAAATTTCTATTTTACTCAGAAAAAGAAGATAGACTGCTTGCACACTACGCGCACGTGACCTTACACTGCACACTACGTCCCTATCCCGGGAAAATCGTTGTCGCGGCCCGTTTGGTCTTATTACGCCTCTCGGTGCAAGCACAGGACTACCCAAACATCCCATGGAGCCTCGTGTCGACCATGCACTTGTCCGTGACACACTTTGTCCGAGACCCGGTTGGTTTTTAGTTTGGTCTGTGTCATGCCTTGTCTGTGTATAGACCTTTCCTTTCAAGCCTTTGTCGGCATACCGACTCAATATCTTTCGGGGACCCTAATCAGTCGAAGTCATGCCGGTTTTCCGCCGCAGACTTTGACCAAGATATTGGCCGGCGCCTTGACTTCGGCTCGGCGGCACAAATTATACACTGACTCCCAGCATTGACTCTGAGTCATCAAGGATTAATGATTATTCCATGCCTAATTACGGCCTAATTGACGACAAATAAAGATCAATTGTGGACATTCATCCGTCCCAATCATGCCGACTTTTCGTCGAGCCCCCGGACATGATCTTGACTTTGACGTCAGCTTTGTCCGTAATTTACATCGAATGCTCGTTAAGACTCGATTACCCGCCAGACTTTTAGGATCGTTTTTCTTTCGGTCGGTGGGACCCGCTTGCCCTATAGGACCACTCGCCGGGGTTGTCCACCTGGGAGGTCGAAATACGGGTGGAATACGAGGGGCTTATAGACGTAGTGACGGGGCCCAGCGATCCGGGATCCCGAGTAGTTTGCGAAAAAGAAGAGCAATCTTTTCCAACCAATTAGGTTAATAAAACATGTTTTAAGTAAACGTGAACAAATAAGCGCATGTTGCATGAGCCCCAAGCCCCGAAACACCTACCCTCCTTCATTCCCGGACATCGAACCCTCGTGCCTTTTCCCCGCGACTCCTCACAAAGGTTGGTTCAGGACACCGGGTCACCATTTGATTAGTTGGGAAGAGTCAAGCGCGTCATCAGCTTCACCGTTTGTTCCGACTCGGGTTTCGAATGTACGCATCAGCCGGTAATGATGGGGATAACGTCACTCCGCCTCCCGGGACCCCTCGGAGCAGAACAACGGTGGAATCGGTTAGCGAACGAAATGAGGTTGCGACGGGAAGCACGGTGAATAGCCTTATGGAGGCTATTAAGAGCCATGGTTTGGCCGCCGGCCTCAATCCCGATGGCACCTTCACCGTGGAAGAAGACGAGGATGCCAATCCCACTCTCGGTCGCCACGATTACTCCGGGATGCCACCACCCACCTCCTATGGTACCACTACGAGAACCCATGCTCCTCGATCTTCGGGTCGGCCCGGCTCCCAACCACGAGACCCTTTGGATCCATGCGGCCCGACGGCACAAATCGGTTGCGGTTCCTCGGTGGGGACAAAGCCGATGCGGAATGTCTTCTCATGGTTGGGGTTATCTCGGAATGCCACGGCTAATTGGGATCCCGCCACGATTTGGAACCGATCAATCCGGGCCTTCGCAGCAACGGTTCAAAGGGCCACAACAACGGTTCGGCATGCCTCAACGGCCGTCGGGAGCCCCTCCTCGAGAATGATGCTAGCTCATTTGCTCCTCCCACGGCTTTCACAAACCCATTTCTCACTCGGGGTTCGATGGGTTGCAAACCTCCATCCCGGTTTCATCGAGAATCACCGGGACCGCAGTACCCCCGGGTTATACACCATCGCCTCGGCCCGGCCATGCAATTCAACGGTCGGGGACGGCGGCCCGCACCTAAGCCTACTTATGGGCCCCGCTCACGGAAATCCAAGCTATCCGGCTACAGCAGAACTACCTCCACCCACTTTGCCGGTTGAAAACCCACAGCAAGCCACAAGGTTCTATCCTTTTGCTCAGGGTCCTATTCATACTCCCCAGGATAACTCAGCCCAAGGACAGGTTTTCACCTACGTCCCCGGGCCGGCCATTCCATCCACCAGTCTGCCTCCAGTGGTAACCCCCCTCTCCGGTTCAAATGCCACGGCTCTGCCACAAGACCCTCATCTGGCCTGGTTCATGGAACAACACAAAGAAATGAAAGCGCAGATCGCTGAGTTGACTGCCAAGAAGTCTGCTTTCCGGCCTACAGACCCGGACTCCATTGTTCCCCTACCCCACAAATTTGTTATGCCGAATCTGGACCTCTTTGATGGGACTGCATGCCCAAAAACTCATCTGGACACGTATACCTTGGCAATGAAGGCCAAAGGATGCACCAATCAGCAGTTGGCTGACTATTTCAGTCTATCTTTGAAATCCAGTGCCTTAAAGTGGTTCTTCCGTTTGAAACCCGAAGCCAGGACTACGTGGGACCAGATCACTAATGCCTTCACAGAAAAGTACAAGGCCAACCTGGAATGGGAAACAAATAGAGTTGACCTACAAACAACAGTGCAGCGTCCCGATGAGAATGTTGGGGACTTCTACAAGCGGTGGAATCTGAAACTCAGTGAAATGGCCATCCCTCCTTCTGAAGAGGAGCAACTGGACATCTTCCGGTCATGCACGAAACCACATCGAGATCCTCCCTCGGTCACTTCCCGTACTCGGACTTACGGGCCATGGTTAACTCCGCGGCTAAGTTTGAAAAGGCTTACAATCGGCAACAGCTGCCGCGCTTACAGATATCGGGCTCCTCCTTCAAACACCGCCCCTGCTCCTGCTAAAGGCAAAGAAATGATTAACTACGCGGGACAGGAATGTAATAACACAACTCCTTTCGCTCCCAGAAAACCAGTCGAGCCCAGGCCACGGGTCATGAACCTCGAAAACTTTGGAATGCCTCTGAACGACATCTTTAGGGGACTCGTGAAAGAAGGCTTATTGCGGCCTTTGGAGAATTTCCAACCCAGAAATCCGAATGCTCCCGTGGATACCTCGAAGTATTGCGCTTTTCATCAAGCCCACGGACATCTGACTGACAACTGCTTCACTCTGAAAAAGGCGATCCAAGGCTTAATAGAGCAAGGAAAGTTGGAAGGCCCCGAAGGGCCTAATACAGTCAAAAATCCTCTGCCAAGGAACCATAATCAGATAAATATGATTGAATGTGGAGAACCTTCGCATGCCCAGGAAGATGCTGAAATACCCATGGCCAACCTTGTCGAGGATCCTGAATTCGGATTCCCCCTCGGCCTTGAGGATATTGAACGAATCAGCCCACCTTGGTCTCATGTCAGAGACTTCCTGCAAGAATACGAGGCCCGCTATTTCTCGGATGAAGGGAAAACCAATACTGAAGAACTGGGGCTGTTCCGGTCAAAACATGAAAGAACCATTTACACAAGATGGTTAGAACAATCAAGAAGAATCGAGCAAGAAAGCTTCTGGCGGGCGCCTGTACTGGGGCTTATCAGCAAAGAGGCCGAAGAGCACTTGGAGCTAGTACACTTCTGCAAGTTGGCTTTGGGAAAGGCTGAATACGATCCCGAGAACAGCGAAGAATCGGAAGAGGAGGACTCCTTCTATATCCTGTCGGGAGTCAAATACGTGCCACCCCCTCTCACTCTTCCCCCGCAGTTTCTGGGAGGAGAAGCTGAGTCACAATTACCACTTCCGGGAATGGGAGCATATGACAATTTCTGCGCCTGCACGCACCCATATTCCCCTAACGGGTTTGATCGGTGTTCCCTCTCAGCCGAAATCCCGGTAGTATGGGAAGATGATTCCGATGACAGCGATGACGATGATGATAACGAGAGCGAAGAGTCAACTGAGGCCCCAAATCCGGAATCAATCTGGAACAATCATGCCGGAAATGAGCCCATGGGAGCCAGACACAATGGTTGGTTGTCAGCAAGCGACGACAAAGAAACTTCGGAAGACGAATATGAAACCGAGGACATGAAGGCCATGAAGTTTCACAGTGCGAGCACGTGGATGTCTTAGAGTTCAACACTGTCTACCATGCTTTGGGGAAAGGGTTTTCAGGCATCCGATCCAGGCTGATAGTCGAAGATCTGATAGAGAGAGGGAAACTAACTCCCATTCACCCAAATGAGAAAATAACCATGGTCAGATCAAATCCACCCCGGAACAAAGTAACACTCCTTGTCAGGGTTACCCAAGAAGAGGTCACCTTCCCCGAATGTATGTCAGCTCTCAGAGAAGTCCTGGAAACCGGCATGATACCGGATGCGCCTCCCACACAAAGTGCTATAATCATCTCCAGCTCTGAGTATTACAGAAAGGAACCAGAATGGTTGCACTATACCGGGGATGAGATCGAAAAGCCGCCGAGCCCCGACAATAGCGACTCTTGTTGTATGATAACTATGAGCAAGGCGGGCTATGGGAGCGAATCGGAAGACGCCCTAGCTCTGTGGGCCATCCAGGGGGCAACAACACAACCCCAGACTCAGCACGTGACTTGGGAAGCGGTTATAAGGGCCGCCCGGGGAAGAAGTCGGTGCGGCTCGGCCCTCACCGTTGCTAGACTCAGTCGGGCTAGTGGCCGATAGCGAAAAGGCTCCCAGATTGACCTTAGCAGCGTTGAAGAAATCTAGTCAAGAAGCAACTGATGAGGAAGTTAATCTGTTGACCCGATCCGGGCAAATCTTCCAAGGGAATCCCAAGGCGAGATAAGAAGGCCACGAGATCAAGCACTGAGGAGAACCGCCGCCCTATGCTAAGACGGTAGAAACTCGACCCCGGAAAAGAGGATCCCGTGCTTACCCGGTTGAAGCAAACACGAGGCCAACATCTCTCTATGGTCCCTGCTCACCTCATCCTATCCCCACAAGCTAAAGCTGGAAGAAAGCCTAGCCCGCACCTTGGTCCCTATTGATGCTACTCCCGATGACGTGGTACGGTGATTGGAAACATCCACTACGGGGAACATAATCACTTTCACGAGATCTCGACCTCCCTCAATTTGGGGGCGATCATAACGAGACTCTCTTCATCACGGTCCAATTGGATGAACGACGCCTCCCTCGGGTCTGGTTGATAATGGGTCCGGAATGAGCATTCTTCCGGCAAAGATCATGAGCTGCTTGACATCAAGTCCACGGACTTAAAACCTTCCTCCCTCACGGTCAAGCTTACGACTCGACATCCCGGCAGTCCTTGGAGTTGCTACCTTGGACCTCTGGTTTGGACGAGAAATTGATACTGTGGAATTCCGGGTAATTGACATCCGATCACTTTTAATGCCTTATTGGGAAGACCTTGGATGCATCGGAGTCAAGGGGTCGCCTCAAGCCTCCACCGGTGTGTGAAATTCGTCTCGAATGGGGACACGACAACCATTTACGGGGATTTAGTCACCTTGGAGGGCACGGATACGGGTGGAATACCTATTACGGAAATCAAACATGACGAGGAAGGCCTCGTGCTAACGGGCTTCACGGTCGAACCTCCAAAGGCCCAAGTTTGCAACATAGATCGACAATCACCGGGATAAAATCCCTCCGGTCTTGAAAATGATGAGAAAGATGAGCTATCTACGGCCTCGATGCAGGGAAGCACCAACAAGGAACTCACAAACTCATCGAGGTAAAAGGACGAAAAACTCGCCACGGCACAGGATATGAGGCCTCCTCGGTGGACACCGCAAAAGGAAAAGGATTTGGAGCTATCACGGGAAGGGTCCGGTCGACGACCCTAAAACTCTTCCTTTCGAGTCCTAATTTGGTGACTACTTCGTAAAGGGTCCCACACAACCGGGTAACATCCACAAAGCCAGCGAAGGGTGGCCGAAGCTACGGGATAGCCTCAACAAGTTCGGGGGAGCCAAAGCTAACCCGGTCAGTAGAATGTTCGTGGACCTACCCAAGATACCCGGGGCTACCACTACCATAAAGAGTGAGTACACTTTCAAAGGCGTGCCAAGCCTAGTGGAACAGTTCGAGAAGCTCACAACCACAATTCCTACGCCCGGGAAGGTCAAGCACGAGTTTGAATTGACGGTGCCGAAAGCCAAAGCCACGAAGTCTTTTCGAGATGATTGGGATGGTCCGATCATGCGGCGGTTGTTCGGGGAAGAGATCCAGTGCCGGACCTAATTGATTTCGGCTCGATCAAAGAAATGGTAGCAATGATCGAGGAAGGAGCACGGTACAATTCCCGAGTCATGACGCCCAGCAGCGATGCCGTTAAAGAATCGGGAAACTCTCTCGGGCCGTCCGCAACCAAAGAACAAATGACCACCAAGCCTGGATTGGTCTCCCATCCCTTTGTGTCAATCTAGGAAAAGTCCTCCAGGAGTCTTTCATTGTTAAGGTCGAGTCTCTAGAGTCGTCCAGACGGCCTACGCCTTTGAAGACTACGAGTGCACGTAGCAAATGTTGTATTTCCTTTCGTTCCTAATGAAATGACGAACCTTTCTGAGTATCCCTTGATTGCCACTTTAATTAATGATGAATTAATTAATAAAAAAAACATTTAATAATAATTCATTAGATAAAGAAGCAAACACATTAAAAAAAAAGAAGAGAACAAAAATCTTTAAGCAGGTTGTTCGGAAAGAGGAAAATCGAGCCCAAGCTGCCGAAGAGATTTTGACGAGTGTGAATCTGGGAACTGCGGAAGAGCCTAAAGAGACGCAGATTGGTGATTTCTTCGAAGGAACTGGAAAGGATGCCTTACAAAATCCTACAAAATCCTCAACTCAAGGGAAGTAGCCCTCTTCATTAAAGAAAACATCATATGCCGATACGGGTTGCCAGCCGAAATCATCTCAGATAATGGATCCCACTTCGAAGGGGAATGTGAAAGGCTGCTGGCAGAATTCAGAATAACCCATCACAAGTCATCTCCTTACAGGCCCCAAACCAACGGAGCCGTCGAGGCAGCAAACAAGACTCTGGAAAACATCATCCGGAAAATGGTTGTCCGAGGTCAAGATTGGCCTGAGAAGCTACACCTGGCACTCTGGGGCTACAGAACATCCGTCAGAACGGCAACCGGGGAAACACCGTTCGCCCTCACCTACGGAATGGAAGTCGTACTCCCAATCGAGCTAGAAATCCCCTCACTCCGTGTACTGCTGGAAAGTCAGATCAATGAGGTCGAATGGCTCCAAAGTCGCCATGATGGATTGGCCCTACTAGATGAGCGACGATTGAAAGCCATGGAACACATCCGAGCCTACCAAGGAAGAATGGCTAGAGCCTTCGACAAGAAAGTAAAGCATCGGGAGATCCGAGAAGGTGATCTCGTTTTGAAAGAAAAGCCCCCGGTCCGTGTCAACCCGCTTGGCAAATGGGAGCCTGTCTGGGTCGGACCATACATCGTCCAGTTCTTCTCCAGGAGGAGCCATGCAACTTGCGGACCTCGACGGAAATCCCTTTGTACATCCGAGTGAATGGTGACAAGGCTGCGCGAGATACTACGCGTAAAACACTTGAGTCAAAAAAAAAAAAAGAAAAAAAAAAGAGTGCTAAAAGAGTAATACCCAACTAGGTTGAAAACCCGAAAAGGGCGACCTAGGTAAAAAACGAGGTTGCACCAAAAAAAAAAAAAAAAAGAAACAAAAAAAAAAAACAACAAAAAAAAAAAAAAAAAAAAACAACAACAACAACAAAATCGACCGGAGTCAAACTACGGAGACTGAGCCCTTTTGTCCGAAGGGAACGTAGGCGGACGGAAACGGTTCGGTCTAAAGCACAAATAAAAGTCATACTTTGACATCAATACACTGATCAGACCATGAAAGCGTCTCGAAAAACTTTAAAGCAATTCACATATTCATTACAAGTTAAAAGCTTTTTGATGAGTCTAAGCCCGGTTCATTCCTACAACTGGCAACCTGCTAAAAGAAACTAAGATACATAATCAAACTAATGTGTCTGCTACGACAAGAAAGGGATACTCGGAAACCTCAAGGTCACTCCAAGCCGCTCGTGCTGGCATCTCCCCTCTTCTTCCCCCTTCGAGTCTTCTTCTTCTGAACAGGAAAAATGTCGGTCTTCCTCTTACCAAGCTGCGAGTACGGGAACAGGATCTATCAAACCGGCCTCTGACGGGGCCTTGGTAGCCCTAGCGTCATCTCTCATCTCCTATAGCCGAGTGCAGTAGCATAGGAGTTCTCCTCTCCTGCCTCTTGACATAAGCTTCATAGTCGGTCACAACATCCCCACTACTATCATGAGGGTTGGCCCTCGCCTCGGCCCTCCTCCTCTCCGAAACTGTCAGGTCCTCCGCACCCACAATGGCCTCACGCCGTCTCAAAATAGCCATCTGAGTCTCTCCCAAATGCCTCTCGTACCAATCCAGGTACCAAGTGGTCAAGAACACAGGTCTCGGACGCCTGAGGATAACCCGAGAAGGAAAGACATCATACCTCCATGCTCGGGAAAGAAAGGTAAACACCGAAGGATCATCCATAGAAGCAGAAGCCACCACCCTGGTGGCTATATCACCAAAATCCTCTAAAGGAACCTGCTCCAAGTCGAGCTTGTCTCGGAACCAAAGCCGGAATGTAGAAGGCTGGGTAGAAAGCCCGGAAGCATGACCACATGAGACCCGTCTGAAGTACTCTGCGAGTCTCCACCCGCCAACAAGGCGGCGACCATCGATATCTTTTGTCCGACGACCAGCCATCCAACGCTCCCATGAGCCACGATCATCAAAATCTACGGAACCCCTCTCTGGCAAATGTCGAGGCTTGATCATGTCAAAAGTTTCCCGAAGAATCCCCAAGCGCTCCATCAACCACAAAGTCAAGAGGAATGGGCTGCCCCGTGCATATACCGTTTCCCGTGCTTGACTGTCGAGAGCATGAAAAGTCTCTCCCAAGATCAAAGGTACAACGTCTCTTCCCAAGCGACAATGAACAACGATATCCGGCGAGACCGATGACAAATCCCAAAAGAATAAACCACGAACAAGGTCCCGAACATGCAAAGTGCAAAAGCATCCCAATAGGCATCGTCAAGCAAGCCTAAGCCCCTAAATCTATCAGGGAGACCAGAAATATTGAAATGATCGGGACCACAGATCATACCTTGTGCTTCCTCCGGAGAAAGATGAAGAAGGTTGCACAACTTGTCAAGAAAAGAGGCTCCTCCGGGCAAAGGAATTGCAATCTCCTACACCTCGGGACCACCAAGCAAGGCGCGAAATTCTTCAACGGTCGGGACCATCTCATTGTAAGAAAGGCAAAATACATGCCTTCTAGTATCCCAAAACGATGAAGAAGCTCTCAAGAGGTCGTAGTCCAGAACCAATTCTTTGAGGGACCATAAGCACTTCACCTTGTACCTTTCTTCAAAGAATGACCTCCTTTCATGCATAATCTCCAGAGACCACTCTTTAAACTTGGTGAAGAATTGCATTTGAGAATTTTGAGACAATTTGGGTGGATTTCTCATGCTCACAATTCTCTCCATGGTTTTTCTCTCCTTCTCCCCGAAAATGGCTGTTTAAACTGGTGGTTGAAGAAGGTATTTAAATTTGAAATAAAGGGAGACCAGATCTGAAGCAAAATTAAAGGACAATGTCGAGATGCGGAGTCTGTCCGCGCGGATATGTTTGCCACCCGAGAAAAAAATCTTTGCAACGGTCCAAAGCTAGCTGCACCAAAGGAATATTTTGTCCCAGCCAAAGCCTGTCCAAACCAGTTCATACACCAAACATCTACACCCTTGCCAAAAAAACCGAGGCTCATGCAACATTGCATTCATACAGCATTGCATTCAAAAAAAAAATAATAAAATAACAATAATCCTAGATTATTACATTCCAAAAAAAAAAAGCAAAAAAAAAAAAAGAGAAGAAACCAAAAAAAAAATGTGCATAAAAATAAACTGTATCTGTCTAAATGAATACAATTTCAGTCTCAGAAATCAATCTCAAAAAAAAAATCAGTCTCGAAGGATCGTCAGTCAGAGTCCTCGGTGGCTGGGCCTTCCCCCCGGTCCCTCTTGCGGCTCAGGCCCGCCTCCTCTGTAGCCATGAATGTCTCGGGCTTAGAATCATCGTCCTCGTCCTCGGAAGAAGGCTCGTCAGGACCAACCGGCACGCTCTGATAAGGCAAGCCAAGATCTGCGAAGAAATCATATCCAAAGGTGAAGGCGTCGGACTCCTGGACGTGCGAAGAAGATCCACCATGCTGCCAGACGTGTCCCTGCCCGTAAGGATCTCCGAGAATGACGTGGTCCGAAAGTAGTACCACGCGGGGGTCAAGGAGAGGAGAAAGAGGAGTCTCGGAGGAAGTCTCTGAAGGAATAGGGGAAGCCTCCCGCCTGACAGGCGCCGGCTGTGGTCGCCTCGCTCTAGCCCGAGGGGCTCCACAAGCCACCATCCTCCTGATGAATCTCTTAGCCCCGATCACCTGCTTCGTCAGCTTCTCCACGACCACCTCTGAAGCGCACGCAAAAGCGTCGAAAGCTTGATTGAAGCGAAAATGATGACAGGAAAGAAAAGAAAAGACAGAAAAAAAAGAGGTGGGAAGGAGAAGCCGTACCTTCATACCCGGACGAGGCCGGAAAGCTCGTGGAAGCCGCTCAGGCTGAGGGATCTGCACCCTCAATCGGACCCCATCCTGGACATATGAAAAGTCCATCCGAGGGTACCGCGGGACCCCTAACCCCTCTCTATCAAGAACATGGGGCATCCTCAGCCTCCTGAAGACAAATACTGGATACGGCTCAATCGCCACCAATGCCGAGAAGTCTTGGCCGCCCGGTAATCATCCCGGGTCACGAGATCTCTCACTAGGGTGCATCATGTCGGCGGGGAGGCTCCACGGTGTCATCAAAGGCGAATTCACGCCATGCGACACGTCACCCTCTCCCCGAGATAATAGACGTCGCAAGTCAAGCCCCTCAAAATCCTCCCATTTGCACGGTCCATTACCTCGGCGCCCCTCGAGCGCCACATCGAAACGATCCCAGGGATAAAATATCATCTCCTCATCCGTCTCAGCCCCCGTCAAAGGCAGGCAGTCCCTGTATCTGAGGGTCGTGCGCCCTCTAGAACCCTTCTTCTCCCGGGCAAACTTGGACCAGGAACGCATGGCTGGATACGCCCCGACGTACTCCGCCGTCTGTCGCCACATCGTGACGTGAAAGAACTCCAACGCCCATACCTGCGAAAGGTAAAAATCAAATCAATTAAGTGCGAAAAAAGATACGTGCTTAAAGAAAAGAGGGAAAGCGAAAAGAAAGCTTATACCTCCAGAGGGAACTCGAAGCATGTCAAGGGCGACGGCCTTAGGCTATACCGATCTAGAGCGAAATAGAGCTCTGCCAGTCCTGCCTCTCCCCAAGAGACCTCTCCGGCCATCCCCACGTCCTCCAAGGACCTCAGCAAAGCAAAGACAGCCGTCCCCTCGGCATGTCCAAAAAGAGTGCTCGAAAAAGCAAACCATAAAAAGGCCCTAGCAATCTGCTCAGCGCCTATCCTCTCATCTCCAGCCTCATAGCTCCCAATGATCTCCACAATCTTTCCCTCGACCACCGCGTACTCCATACCCATCCCCTTTTTGGGAATAGGGAAAATCCTAGCGGGGCTGCGGATCGATCGCTGTAGCCGTCTCTCCACTCAATGTTGCGTCCATTAAAGGACAAGCCCGTGATCGCAGCGTAGTCGGAAGGCGTAACCGTCGCCTCGCCCCAGGAGAAGTGAAATGTGTGGGTCACGTCCCACCAGTGCTGTGCCAAAGCGAAGATCAGATCTTTGCTCTTGGGAAACTTGACCAACCCCCTCAAGCACTCAATGAACTCGTACAGCTCGGTCTCAATGACGATCTGTCTAGGACTCATCATCGCTCCTCTGCCCATATCTGGAAGCCGGTCCCATAGACCAATCACGAGACTCCACGATCCCGAGTCTTCATCTTGTTCATTTCTTTGCGTCACAAAGCGATCTCCACCCTGCAATTGAAAAAAAAAATAGAGTCAAAAAAAAAATTTTTGCATTCAAAAAAAATTTGCATTAAAATAAAAAAGGAGCATGCACATGCATCATAGACATAAAACTTTGAAGAAAAT
This sequence comes from Adenophora triphylla var. japonica, assembly GCA_022495995.1. Taxonomy (NCBI): domain Eukaryota; kingdom Viridiplantae; phylum Streptophyta; class Magnoliopsida; order Asterales; family Campanulaceae; genus Adenophora; species Adenophora triphylla. The sequence goes on from JAFEMH010001186.1 coordinate 253,733, forward strand.
TCGGCAGCATAACAGCATGCAATGAACCTAGCCCCATTTTTCTTGCACAAAAGAAAGCAGTTTTCACCAAATCCCAATCAACATTCATTCATACATGAAAAAAAAAAAAAATTCATACAAGGAGTCAACGGAAGCAAAAATTCCGTCCCATTTTTCATGAAATAGCATACATAAACAATCTTTTAAATCATTCATTCAATCAAAGGGGAACGAAAAATCCGTCCCACTTTTCATAGAAAATCACATTCTCAAAAAAAAAAATGCATTCATATCATTCATCATCCCGTCACAAAAAAAGAAAAGCATGCACACATTCATGTCAACAATGCAACAAAAAAAGGTCCGTCCCAATTTCGGAAAATTTTCATAGTCTCATATTTCAAAATTTTTTTTTGACAAAAATGCCCATTCTTTTTCAAGCAAAATACATTACCCATATACTCATTACAACATGCAAAGCATCAAAATCAAAATCCAAGGCCAAGAACATTGATATTCGAATTTTCAAAAAAAAAATTCAAAAATCACCAAAAAATCAATTTCAAGCAAGAAATCGACAAAGGGATCGAAAAAATTCGAAGTATACCGTGCGAAGACTCGGATCAGTGGCCCAATGTTGCCACGCATCGGGGTAATGCTCCTCCGCAATCGATTGCGAAAGAGAATAGTGCCTCCTCATTCGGACAAGCTCCAATCGCCTCTCCGCTACCGGACCACGTCCTTGGCCTTGAATGGCTACTCCCGCGTGTTCCATTGCTCGAAAATCGAAGAAAAACGGAGGATTTCGAAGCTCTTGGGCCGAAAATGGCGTTTCTCTGCTCTCTCTCTCGTGAAAACTGGAAAAAAGGTGAGGAAGAAGGGGAAGGGCGGCGGCCCTTCATTTAAAACAGCCTGGGAAACAATCCCCTCCGCGCGGACACGATTGAAGGGTCAAAATGACCCTTTTGCCCTTTAAAAATCCAGAACTCTGCAATTTGATCCTAGACTTAACAGGGTTAACCAAAGTTAACCTAAGTTAACCCCTCTTCAAAAGAAATCCTCAACGGCAGTAAAACGTAAGTCCGATTTCCCCGAGAAAGTTAACGGAATCCCGTTTCTTTCATCAAAATCATTCAACGGCAGTCAAACGTAAGTCCGATCTCCCCGAGAAAGATAACGGGATCCCGTATCTTTCATCAAAATCATCAACGGCAGTCAAACGTAAGACCGATCTCCCCGAGAAAGTTAACGGAATCCCGTTTCTTTCATTAAAATCATTCAACGGCAGTAAAACGTAAGTCCGATTTCCCCGAGAAAGTTAATGGAATCCCGTTTCTTTCATCAAAATCATCAACGACAGTCAAACATAAGTCCGATCTCCCCGAGAAAGTTAACGGAATCCCGTTTCTTTCATCAAAATCATTCAACGGCAGTAAAACGTAAGTCCGATTTCCCCGAGAAAGTTAACGGAATCCCGTTTCTTTCATCAAAATCATCAACGGCAGTCAAACGTAAGACCGATCTCCCCGAGAAAGTTAACGGAATCCCATTTCTTTCATCAAAATCATTCAACGGCAGTAAAACGTAAGTCCGATTTCCCCGAGAAAGTTAATGGAATCCCGTTTCTTTCATCAAAATCATTCAACGGCAGTAAAACGTAAGATCGATTTCCCCGAGAAAGATAACGGAATCCCGTTTCTTTCATCAAAATCATTCCCCGGCAAGGCCGATTTCTCCAACGAATACGTCTGATTTTCCCCAGCAAAGGCTAACAAAATCCCAGCAAAGTCAACGGAATCCCAAAAGCCGACAGAATCTCGAGTAGAACTCGAACTACGAAAGGGCTTGATTCCCACTAGGGATACGTAGGTAGCCTATCATTAGGTCCAGCCCCTCGACCAAAACGGTCACCCTCTCCTTCGGCAGCAGACAAAGTCCACCGAAAGGCCATTTCAAATTAAGGTTCGAGGCACCTAAAATGCCATCATCAAGGTTCGAGGCACCTAAAACATCATCTTCAAGGTTCGAGGCACCTAAAACGCCATCATCAAGGTTCGAGGCACCTAAAACGCCATCATCGAGGTTCGAGGCACCTAAAACGCCATCATCTCCAGGGTCAAAGACCCGAACTACGACTGGCTTGATTCCCCTTAAGGATACGTAGGTAGCCTATCATTAGGTTCAGCCATCCGACCGAAAATGGTCATTCCTACCCCCAGCAGAGCGGATAGCCATCCGACCGAAAATGGTCATCCCCAGCAGAGCGGATAGCCGTCAGACCAAAATGGTCATTCCTATCCCCAGCAGAGCGGATATACAATTTCAGCCATTCGACCAAAATGGTCATCTCTTATCCCAAGCGAGTTTCTTTCCAGCCCAGCTGCGAACTCGCTCATCGGGTTCGAGGCACCTAAACGCCATCATCTCCGGGGTCAAAGACCCGAACTACGGCCGGCTTGATTCCTCTTAAGGATACGTAGGTAGCCTATTAAATAGGTTCAGCCACTCGATCACTTGATCATCCTGCCAAATATGGAGCCTTAATCTTATCGACAACCCCACTTCCTTCGAAAGCGCCGTCGCCGAGGGCTGCGTAAGTGCTCCAATTTGAGCTTGTTAGTATTTTCGTTAGAAAATTAACGAAAGTTATAACATTCCTAACAATTCCTAACATTCCTAACATTTCTAACCAAGTAAGGGTAGATTAGGGATTGCCAAAAAAAGATAAACCGAAGAAAGAATCAAAAAAGCAAAAGAAATGGTCAAAAACCCGAAATAGAAATGGCTGGGACATTTTCTGTTGCTTAATTTGAATTTTATTCTTTGTGTCCAAAGCCTGAAGCTGTAATTAATGAACAGTGCACGCTGTTGATCATGTTCGTGCAGATGGTTTTATATTTTTCAGAGGGCTATAAATTGAGGCCTTCAGTCTCAGAAATAGGGGAGAAAAAACACAATTTGTAACTGCACCTTGGCGAAAATAGTGAGAAAACAGTGAGAATTCTCTAGAATTGTCACCTTTTTCTCAACTATTCACCCAAAATCACACTCACTCAAACACTCTCAAATTCAAGCCTCAAACACTCTTACATTCAAGCCAAAAACTCCAAAACATAAAGAAGATTGGTAAACCCTCCTTCTCCTTACCCTAAACTCCTTCATGCATACATTTTCAAGCTACAAAATGTAGTTTATTCATCTTCTTGCCTTAGATCCAAGAAGATCACCATGGAAGTTCATCTCCATGGATGATCTTCTACAAGGATCAACATTATTTTCAAAGTATTCTTACTTACTTGCAAAGAAAACACATTTTCAAAACCCTAAACTCATTTTCATACATCAAATCTCATTTTCAAAGGATAAAATTCCCCTTCCCAAGCAAATGAAGTGCTTAGTCCTAATGTACCCCAATGATGGTTTGATATATTTGATTCACCACTAAAATTTCAAGTGATCAATAATCAAAACCTAGGGAAATGGGGACAAGCATGGATGCCAAACCCCCTTTAAAATCATGTTTTCCTTCTTGAGAAGTTGCTGTCCAGTAGCAATTTTCTAAGACGTCAGTCCATGGTCTAATTTTTTGGACACAGATAAACTTGGAATTTGGTGTTGACTACAAAACATTTTTTGTAGCCAACATCCAGAGCTTTACAGACATATTTTTACTTTATTTTTTGCGTGAGTAAAACTCCATTTTCCAAATTTTATTTTGAAGGTCAGATCACTAGTCTCTGGGAGTCCAGATCTCATATCTGAGATTTCCAGAAGGTTTTGAGTCCTCAAATCTTCTCCAAAATGGAAAATTATTTCACAGAAATCTTATTTGAGGTGTCTGGAACAACTTTCATTCTCTGAGTTTTCTCAGATTATGAAGTTTTGAAGCCCTTAAATCAATTTCAAAATTAAGTGTCCACTGCCTTTTTCATTCTGGCAGAAGTGGTTTTCAACTTCCGAAAATCTTTTGAGTACCAAAACTCAACCCAAAAATCACACCAAAAATCATGGGATCTGTCCAAAGTCTAATAAAGAATTCCCAATTTTTACTTCCCTCAGTTTCAACTTATTTTGACCAAAGTAACACACACACACACACACACACACACAAACAAATGATTTTTAGCTTGGAAGACTCGTTTTACGAGGCATTCCGGGTGCACACTAACGTCCTTCCCGGCGTGTAACATGACCTCCGAACCCAAATCTCTAACCTCGGGCATTTTTTAAAGTTTTGGCCCTTAAAACAAAAATGGCGTGGCGACTCCGGTCTTTTTTCGATAGGTTTTTCAAAGAAACGAAAAATTTCAAAGTTAACCCTTTCGGAAAATAATTTTGGCGGCACATCATCACAACACCACAAACCATCTTTTAGTAAGATTACCCATCTTCTAGTAAGATTACACACCTTTTCATAAGATTACCAAATCTTTCGAACTACGATCAGGCTTGATTCCCATTTGGGATCCGTAGGAATCCTGTCAAAGGGTCCAGCCAACCGACCCAAGCGGTCACACCAAGGACACCACCACGTCCACAGCCAGCCGACCCAAGCGGTCACACCACAGGACACCACCACGTCCACAGCCAGCCAACCCAAGCGATCACACCACGGGACACCACCACGTCCTCACATCTGACCCTAGCAGTCACCTTACACACGAACTACGATCAGGCTTGATTCCCATTTAGGATACGTAGGAATCCTGTCAAAGGGTCCAGCCATCCGACCTAAACGGTCACCCCAGGACACCGACACGTCCCCCTCACATTCGGGCATTGACACGTCCACCTCACATTCAGACACTGACACGTCCACCTCACATCAGGACACCGACACGTCCACATCACTTTAGGACACCGACACGTCCACGTCACCTTAGGGCACCATCACGTCCTCACATCCTGACCAACACGGTCACCTTCCTTCTCCCAACAAACGATCCTGATCGGGACCCTTATCTTATCGACGACCCCACTTCCTTCGTAAGTGACGTCGCCGAGGGGCTTCTGTAAGTACCCCAATCCAGATCGCTCCCCATCCGACACACAATAAACACCACGGACTCACACGAACGTGATCCCGAAGACCCATAACCTTCAAAAACCCCAAAACCACCAATCAAACCAAGGTAAAACCCTTTCGGGATAAAATAAAACAAAAGGACTTTTTGAGAATTACGAAAAAAGTTCGGCTTGCAGGAGTGTCCGCGCGGACACTTTTGCAACAAGACATCATCATGGAAAAAATCCCCTTAAAGTCCACAATATTCCCTTAAATCCGGGAAAACCAAAAAAATGGTAATGACCAAAGAGTCCGCACGGACATGTTTGCATATTTTCAAGGCCTATAAATAGAGGGCTCCCCCTCTCATTTTCTTCACTCCTCCCTTCTCTCATCTCTCTCCCAGCCTTCAGGCTCCCCTCTAAGTCCTTCCGAGGCAATCTTAGTCCCTTTTGGTCCTTCCCGGGGCTTTTCGAGCCCTCCCGAGGCCCTCCAAAGCCTTGCCGAGCCGTCTCGAGACGCTCTCGAGCCATCCCAAGGTGCTTCCGAAGCATCCCGAAGCCCTGCCGGTCCATCCCGAGCCATTCCGGTCCATCCCGAGCCATCCCGGTCCATCTCGAAGCCCTGCCGGACAATCCCGAGGCACGCCGAACCTCTGCCCGAGTACAACCAAAAATCTCGAGGCACGCCGAACCTCTGCCCGAGCACAACCAACAATCCTGACGCACGCCGGACCTCTGCCCGAGTACAACCAACAATCCCGAGGCATGCCGAACCTCTGCCCGAGTACAACCAACAATCCCGAGGCACGCCGAACCTCTGCCCGAATCCACACAGCAATCCCGAAGCTCGTCGGAGCTCTGTCCGTAGACACACCTATCACTCCCGAGGCATACTGAAGCTCTGTCCGCATCCACCGGTACATCCCAAAGCAATCCCGGTCCATCCCAAAACCTTATTCACACTCAAACACTATTCCCAAGCGGAAGATAGACACGAACCAACATTAGTAAGGCCTCCTTCCAAAACTATTTCAATTTATTTCAATACATAGCATACAATGTAGACATCATATTCAGGATGCATTTTTAAAAAGCACATACACACACAACTTTTAAAGAAAGAGGGGTATCGAAAGACTCATGAATACGATGCGACTCGGGTGAGCTCTACTATTCTCTTCCCGAGGCGTAACCTGACCTCCGAACTCAAAAATCTCATCACACAACAACCTTTTTAAATAAAGCCTTTTCTCAATGTTTTGGGCTATATCAAAACGGCGTGGCGACTCCTCCAAACAAATGCAGCGACACCTCCCGACATTGCATGCGAGATGTCCGGCCCGCGCACGCGGATCCGGGTAATTTCAGATGTGTATAACTCTTTTATTATAGCAGTTAGTTTGTCCAGAATTGCAGTTATTAATAGAAATTCTCATATTCATAATAAATCTCCGATTGTTGTACGGTGCTATTTTTTGAAATTTATTAATGAAATATATGTTGTTTGCCTTTAAAAATAACTTTTTAATTAGTTTTACTCCTTCAAATTATATTTCCTCCTTCTCCCTCCTTCCTGAAGCAATTTACCATTGAGAATTGTTATATAAACCCGTAAAATTGTTGAGTAAACCCGTAACATTAAATCCACCCCCCAAAAATTAAAAAAAACCCCTCCCTTTCCCTTTATACCCTTTTCCCTTATCTCCATCCACACCCACCCACCCACCTACCCCCATTAGCCCCAAACATTACATTTACTATCTCTCTCTCATCCTCACCCACCCAAATCAGTTTTTTAAAGAGAGAAAGAGAGAAAATCAGAAATCTGTTTGAGAGAGAAAGAAGAGAAGAAAGAGAGAGAGAGAGAGAGAGAGAGAGAGAGAGAGAGTCAACCACTTGGAGAGATCAGAGAAGAAGAAGAAGAAGAAGAAGAAGAAGAAGTGAAGAGTCAAGTCAATTTCAACATAAATCAAGATGTCAAACCTTGGAAAACAAGGTAATTATCCTCTCTTTTGTTCGAAAATTACTTCCTAGGCTTTAATTTTGCTTCAATTTGAGAATTATTAGATTCAATTGCATTAAAAATTTCTGGGTTTTGGAGGTTTGGCCGGTATCGACCGAAATTTTGGATCTGTTCGGCCGGTAGTGACCGAACTATGCTTAAAAAATCAGCCACACCCGGCCGATCTTTGGTAAAAAAATCAGCCACACCCAGCCGAACTTTTTGACTATTTTCAGTCACTTATGGCCGAACTTTTTCAATGTGATGTTAAGTGTTTGATTTTGATATGATATGAAATTGCTATAAGTTTGATTTTTTGATGTTTTATTTGCAGTTAAGCAAATGTTTACAAGAAGACGTCCAACTGCTTCCATTAGAAAGCAACAAGAAGTCGCATGTAATCAAGGGCAATCTACACGGAACCTTGATGCTGAGCCAGTTGAGGATGCATATGTTGATCCTCGTCAGTCGGTCTACAATGAGGATGAGCATTATATGGAAACCTCACATCAGATGGACGTTCTTCAGGCTCAAAATTATAGTGACCCGGAAGATGAACCGAAATATGAGCCGAAAGATGAGCCGAAAGTTGAGGATGACCTCGAGGGAGGTGGGGATGAAATCTCTTATCCCGGTGGCCCGAGGTACAAAACTTTACTCACTTCCTATGAAACACATGTTGCAAAATACATTTGGGAGGGTAAAGATGTTCGTACTCTAAAATGTATTAATCATATATGAAAGTTGAAAAAATGGAAATTGGATTTGAATAATATGTCTGAGCCGGTTCAAAATACTATCCTTAATTCCGGACTCTTGTTCTTACTGAGTGGAGCTTATGACAACGTAGATAAAACGTTGGTTAACGCTTTTGTTGAGCGATGGCACCCGGAAACTAATAGTTTCCATATGCCATTTGGGGAGATGACCATCACTTTAGAGGATGTCTCTTGTCTTACGGGGCTTCCGTTCGTAGGTGTACCCTTGTTTGAGAATCCCGATTATTCTAGTCAGCCACCTCTTAATGAAGTCGTTGAGGTTTTGGGAGTCTCAAAAAAAGTTGCTAAAGATGGAATTCCTGCCAAAGGGGCATTGGTGAATTTAGAATGGCTGAGAACGAAGTTCTCCCCTAATTTGTACTCCTCAGACCCCCAAAAAGCTGTCTGTGCTGCTAAGGCATATCTGTTATATTTATTGGGGTGCATAATTTTCTCTTATAAGATCGGGACGTGTGTCAGTTCGAGCTACCTAGATTTATTTAGAGATGAGGGGGCAATTGGGGATTATGCTTGGGGAGCCGGAGCGTTAGCTTATCTGTACCGGCAATTAGGAAAAGGATCCAGGTGAAACTGCCATAAGATTTCCGGGTACTTAACCTTGTTGGAGGCATGTGTTTATGAGAGGTTCCCTGCGTTTAGGAACGGTTTCAACAACTCCTATCTACCCAATTTGCCGCTTACATTGAAGTGGCTACCACCGCGGGCTCAACCAGCGACAGTTGCCTCCGTGCAAGTAAAGAGACAACATATTGACATTATCAAGGACACGAAAGTAAGTATTATTTATGTAGTAATTCTCACATGTATTTTTGTTTTCTTAAATGAAACTATATTAATATTTTTTATGTTTTTATTTGTAGGTGATTTGGATGCTGTATGAAGGTATCCGTTCTCAATATCCTTTTCCTAGAGCCGCTCTATATCAAGGTGCCATAGTTGCCGGTAATGTCGTGGACCCACATCTTCCTGATCGAGTCTTGAGACAGTTTGGGTTTGTGCAAACAATACCAAACCCTCCACTTGGACTAGGGATGCCGAGAGGAGACAAGAAGTCTTTGGTGGGGTGTATCATGTTTGCCCAATCATTCTCGTCCTAAAAGTCGCATTGTGTCGATAAACGCTCGCTCTAGAAATGTAGAGTGCCTCAAGAGACTACAGATGATTATCTGTAATGGTACTCTACATATTCCCACCCTATTGTGCACCCTATAACTGAGCGGGCTCACGCTGTCAGGAGGACAACTGAAGTTGCTGTCCCTAATCCGTGGGATATGATTATGAATGTCCGAGACATAGTTGTTGTCACCCAGTGAATAGTGCAACAATTCAATAAAACAATAAGGAAGGGGTGAGAAGAATAACAAAGGTTCGACCAGTGGTGGCTGAATTTTTTTTAAAGGTTCGGCCAATGGTGTCCGAAATATTTCCCAAATTCGGCTGGGTGTGACCTAACCATTTTAAAAAGTTTGGCCGGGTGTGGCCGAAATATTTAAAAAATTCGGCTGTAAGTGGCCGAAAAACAACCCAGATTCGGTAAATCAGAGCCAAACTTTTTCAAATTTTCGGGCGGGTGTGGCCGAACCTTTTTATATTTTCGATCGGGTGTGACCGAACCTGAACTGAATTTCGGTCACTACTGGTCGAATTTTCGCAACGAAAACAAAAAAGACATTGTTAACATATTTATATAGTTAGAAAGTGAAAAAAACTTACATTAACATTCGATTGTAGAGCATCCATGAGCCTGTTGAATCTCTTGAACAAATATATATATAAATTTTTTTTTTTTTGAGAGAAATGATGGTAAGAGGAAGGAAAGGGAGTTAGTAATTTTTTGAATGTAAAAAAAAAAAATGAAGGAGGTGATTTGTAAATGGGTGAAAATGGATGAGGGGAAGGTGAAAAAATTAATGAGGGGGAAGGTGAAAATTGATAAGTGAGGGGGTAGATTTTCATCATTAATGTTACGGATGTGAATAACAATTGAGAAAACATTTGGGTTAAAGGTTACGGATGTAAATAAAATTAGGAAATGAGTGTATGGATTTAAAGATAATAATGTAATTTCACTCAATGACGAATTTGAAATTTACGATTTACCGGTTTACTCAACAATTTTACGGGTTTATATAACCCTTCTCCTCTCTTGACCATTATAGTGAAGTCACAGTTTGGGGAAACAAAACTATGAATTTATACTTCTCACTAGTGTTACTCCCGTGCGATGCACGGACATCTACTAACACAAAAAAGACGAAAATTTATACAAATACAACAGAAAATAGAGATGTTGTATACATTGTAAAACACTTATTTGAAAACTATATTATCGATACAAATATCAGATTGAAGATCACTAAAATAAATCTATATTTAAAGCATAGTTAGTTTGTATAAAATGCGTTTTATACGTAAATTCCCGTTCTATTCAATAATACTCACGTTTGGCGTCCGTTTTTCATTGATATGGAATTAAACACATATTTTTGATGTAAAACATTGTCATTGTGTATTGAACGTGATATGTGCGTAATTTTAGTTAAGAAACTGGTGATTAAGGGAAGTAATTTGCCCACAGTGTTACTTAGTTTTCGCCAACGATTGAAAAAGCGTAATCTATCCTAGTTCTAAGTCTCCCAATCTTTCTCTTCAACTGCAATTCGGAACTCTGGACTCTAGTAATTCTCCTAACAAAAAAATTACATGAAACTTTCAAGTATAATCAATTTCGATTTTTGAGAAGTTATTTTGTTCTTGAGCCGTATTCAACTTTGATTTTTACATATTTCATTAATGTTATTGTTATATAATATTTTAAGATTTATGTATATAGATTAATATAGTAGTACTATTTCCTCCATCCCAAAATGTATAATTAATTTTCATTTTTTAGAAAAACAATAAAGATTAGTATTTTTTTACATCCACGTTTGATTTTTTTCTTTTTTTCTTTTCACGTGAGAGTTAAGGCATATTTTTATAAATATATTATACTTCTAAACATTAGGTAAATGTATAATTAATATTCATAATTTACCTATATATATTTATTATATTTTTCCTATACTTTTACGTATGTAATTTTGACTATTATACATATAATAGATGTTGTATAAAAAATACACAATATTTATATTCCACTTTTTTCATGCCGTATTTTTTGGCGTATTTTTAAAATAAAATTCGTACGCAATTAATACTCATCTCCTCGCCTTCTAACATGGGATAAAGTAAAAAAAATCATGCGGTATACTCATCTTGTTTTTTTTTTAAAAGAAACATATACTCATCTCAATATATATATATATATATATATATATATATATATATATATATATATATATATATATATATATATATATATATATATATATATATATATATATATATTGTATAATTTACACTTAATAATTATTAAAAAAACACTAAATTGAGTTTTTTTGGTAATAATAATTTTTAGATTTGACTAAAAATTATTATTTTAAAAAAATAAAAAATAATTTATTATTTAGATGAGTTGTATACAAAATTGTAAAAAAGGTTTAATTAAACAACTTAAAACAAAATGTTTTTTAAAATAAACTTAAAATAAATAAATTATTAACTTATAATTTTTTTAACTTGAATATAGGAATAGTAATACAACATCTATTTGAATTACTTTTTTGGATAAAATAAATAAAGCAATAATTTATGAATTTTTAATATTTATAGGTCAATTTTGAAATATATTTATAAAATAAATCTTTTTTTTAGTCTTGAAATAAAACCTTTGTTAAAAGACCTAAAAAACGTTTTTTGTAAAAGTCTTAAGATTTTATGAATATTACAACTATATCCTAAAGTTGGAAGACTTGGTTGTCCTTAATGAAACAATGTGTGGACTATTTTGTCCTTTGATGTTGACACTTTTGAGGGGAAAAGCAACTTTAAAAAATAAATGAAAGAGCCATGGAAATTGTGAAGTATTTGTTTTATTCAAAGAATGAGAAATATCAGATTTGTCCTTTATTGTTGAAAAATTTACCACTAGCTTCCTTTTAATATACTCCCTCCGTCCCATCCGAAAGGGCACAAATTTTCTTTTTTGGCGTCCCATTTAAAAGGGCACAACCCCAAAAAGGAAAGTTTTTATTATTTTTATACTCTTCCTACCCCACTCATTCTCTCTCCTACTTTACTTTTACACTCACAACATTCTCTCTCCTAACTATTCCTCCCACTCATTCTCTCTCCTATTTAATTTTTCCTACTCACAACATTTAACCTTTTTCTCTTTTTTACATCACTTTCCTTATTCATTTCTTAATTTCCGTGCTAGGAGGCAAAATTGCCCTTTCGGGCGGGACGGAGGGAGTAGTATATACTCCCTCCGTCCCACTATACTTGACACTTCTTTTCATTTTGGGCCGTCCCACTTCACTTGACACCTTCCAAAAATAACCTAGTTTTTATATTTTTATATTAGATGGACCCCACCACTAATTCTCTCTCTTCATTTTTCACCACTCAATTTATTCAACCAACACTACTATTTACCCCACTCATTCTCTCTCTTCATTTTCTACCACACATTTTCTTTATTTAATTATTTCTTCTTAGTTCCCGTGCCCACTCCTTGGATGTCAATTATAGTGGGACGGAGGGAGTATTTTGTTATCGAGACCATCCCAAAACCCAATCGTCAGCTTGCAGTTGGAGATTATCCAACTGAAAACTATGGATATTTTCTCTCTCACCTCCACCCCACACTACTCACCCTTCCCCGCCACCATTCTCGCCAGCAAACACCTCTCTACTACCACCACCCCTTCCCGCTCCTTCTCTCGTTCCCATGACTTCACCAACAATCCCAACCCCACCACCACCACCTCCTCCCCCACATCAAACCACACCCGCCAATCTAAAAAACCTCCCAAACCCCTCAAATCACCACCACCACCGCCGCCCCCCAAAATCCCCATTAATAACCAAGTTAAACCCCAAATTGATTTTACAACTTCTCCCCAAACCCTCACTAACAAGCTCTGGCTAACCAGAAAACTCTCTCCCCCACCTCCACCTCTACCTCCCACTCCCCCGCCGCTTTCTATGACGGTGGCTAAAAAGGTTTCCGAGAAAATTGACAATACCAATTTGGAGGAACCGACCGGAATAGACTTTAGGCAAGAGGGTAAAATCTTTGTGGGGAATCTTCCATTGTGGATAAAGAAAAAGGAATTTTCTGATTTTTTTCGGCAATTCGGACCAATTGAGAATGTGATACTGATCAAGGGTTATCATGAGACTGAACGGAATCTGGGGTTCGGGTTTATTATATATGGGGGTCCTACGGCTGACAAGTCGGCGATGAAGGCAGTGGACTTTGATGGTGTGGAGTTTCATGGAAGGGTATTAACTGTGAAGCTGGATGACGGGAGGCGGCTGAAAGGAAAGGCAGAGGAGAGAGCTAGGTGGCTAAGTGGGGATGACAAAGTAGATTATAAGTCGAAATGGCACGAAGAAAGGGAAGGTTCCAGAAGAGAGTTTCGCAAGGTATTGGAAACTCGTCCCGAGGATTGGCAGGCTGTTGTGAAAGCTTTTCAAAATATTAAGAAGGTGTGCCTTTATGCTTATAAACATTTACATTTGTGTTTGGTTGTAACTTGTAATGTAGATGCATTGGATACGAAATAATCAGTCCTGTTTGAGCTTCATTGGTAGCTTATGTTCAAAAAACATGTCTCTGAAATTAAAACTATATTCTGTTGAAATCGGGTCCAAAATGAAATCTTTGGGGGAATTTATTGTAGCTTAATGTGCGGCTATTTAGTGTTAGGAACTTAAAAATGCTAATTGAATAGGCATAATGTGATGTAATCCGGTTCAAGAAATATTTGACAAAGTCAAATATATTAATTATTTTTGTATTTTAATTAGTATTTTAGGATTTAATTTGTTTTAGTTTATATTTATTTATTATTTTCGTCATTTATTTTAATAGGACGATTAGAGGAGATTTTAGAGTAGATTTTGAGGAGATTTACTAGTTTTTGAGTCCTATTTAGTTACCATATAGGTTAGGAGTAATTCTAGAAGGTTTAGGATTGTTTTTCAAGTTTTATGGGCACTATAAAATAGGCCTAAGGTGGTAATCCGAATTTAGACCTTTTTATCAATTAAATTCTTTTGCAAATTTGCAAGTTCTTTCACTTTTGTGAATTTTAAAGTCATCAATTGACTTTGCCAATAATCTTCTTCGGTTGATTATTAGATTAAATTCTTTTGCGAGAAGTTTAATCATATCCCCTTTGTTCGTTAATCGATTTTACTCCTTTTGCGAGGATTGAATCGATTAGTCTGTTTTATTTTTGTTCCGCTGCGTTTTACTTTACATCAGTTGGTATCAGAGCGAGTTCGATCCATGGAAAAGATGACCAACAATGGTGGAGAAGAAAAATCACTTCTTGAGAATATCGATATGCGTCTGAAGCATGATCGTTGTCAGGTAAGAAAATTTTCTATAAAGTTTAATAAACTTGAGAAGGAGGCCGACTACAAAAATGACTGGATGCTTCATTATGAATCCGAGATTCGTAGCGACGCACTTCGTGCGGCATCGATCTTTGATAGATAAGTATCGAGAGGAGAGGGATGTTGTTTGGGCGTAAGCCGTTAGTTGTTATGATCAAATAGGTATATATACAAAATCAATTCGGCGTTTGAGCAAAGCGGGCTATTGAATTGAAGCGTCTCGAGGAAGAAAATCGCCTTGTTATTGAAATATTTCCCGCCAAGAAGATCTGTTGAAGGGGAGATTACCGTTGAAGATCCTTGTGCTCCCGAGTTGGGCGTGGGCGTAACTTCATTGATGTCCAAAAGGAGAATCCTACAGCCAACTTTAAGGAGATTGTTAGTCCCCTTCAGGAAGGAGGAGGCATAATCGACTCAAGTTTGGATACACGTGATGGCAAAATTAATCCCTATGGACCAGGTGAAGATACATTTCATGAAGATGATCCCAAGAACAAAGCACGAGGAGAAACCAATGAAGAGGAAACTAATTCTTTTGGAGACCAAGTTGATGATTTGGCAAGAAATTTTGTGGCCATGGACTTACAATTTGTGACACAAAAAGAGATTGCAGGTAGCACTAAACCTTGCTGGGACCTTAGCTGCTCAAATCCGGGAGCTGTCTTTGATAATAATATTCATACCCATATTATAAACCCTAAGGTGGAGAAGGTTGTTAGTATTAATTGGTTTATTGCAAAATCAAATTTTGTGTGGGGAAATATTTTTGTTGATGATTTTCTTATGATCGATCATGGGAAGGTTGGGGAGGACGATCAACAGAAGGATGGAAAGGATGGGATTGATGGTATAATTTTATTTCCGGAAGATATTTGTGTGCCCATATTTGTGCGCCCATATTTGTGCTTCGAGATAATATTTATTCCAAATATTTATTTCATTGGGACGGAAAAATTCAAGTTCTTTCAATTCCTTCTACGTTAAAGATGAAGATTTATTCAAAGTATTTATTTCGATGGAGGGGCTCGTTTCAAAGATCGGACGAGGATTCGGGGCGAATCCTTTTTCAAGTGGGGGTGAATGATGTAATTCGGTTCAAGAAATATTTGACAAAGTCAAATATATTAATTATTTTTGTATTTTAATTAGTATTTTAGGATTTAATTTGTTTTAGTTTATATTTATTTATTATTTTCGTCATTTATTTTAATAGGACGATTAGAGGTGATTTTAGAGTAGATTTTGAGGAGATTTACTAGTTTTTGAGTCCTATTTAGTTACCATATAGGTTAGGAGTAATTCTAGAAGGTTTAGGATTGTTTTTCAAGTTTTATGGGCACTATAAAATAGGCCTAAGGTGGTAATCCGAATTTAAACCTTTTTATCAATTAAATTCTTTTGCAAATTTGCAAGTTCTTTCATTTTTGTGAATTTTAAAGTCATCAATTGACTTTGCCAATAATCTTCTTCGGTTGATTATTAGATTAAATTCTTTTGCGAGAAGTTTAATCATATCCCCTTTGTTCGTTAATCGATTTTACTCATTTTGCGAGGATTGAATCGATTAGTCTGTTTTATTTTTGTTCCGCTGCGTTTTACTTTACATCATAATGAGGCATTGCCTGGTCTTATGATAGAGAAGAAAATTGGGAGTTCAACAATGGAATTTCTATGGAGAGAGATAATGTTCTTGTTTATTTTTCTGAATCTTGTACTTAGTAAATGTAATTGCCTTAATTGGAGAAAAGTTTGTACTTCTCTTTGTTTAGTTTTCTGTTTGATGCAATGGACCTGTTTAGAGTAATAAAAAGCACAAGGCTCTCCCTTCATTTGAATTAAAGCAATATTTGGTAGACTATGAACATTATTTATTTGAGCATCCTTTCTTCTTCTCCTCATTCTCCTTCTTCTCTTGTTGATATTTAATTCATTATGCTTGCCCATGAAACTGGCTCAAATGCTACTGGCCAAAGCAAAAATGTAGTCTGAACGCTAACGTGGTTGAAGGATTTTTGTCTCTCCTGTATAGCTTCCACTAACTCAACATCTCATTATTAGAGGCAGGCTTTTTCTGCTCTCTGGTTACAGGCACACACTGAACCCTCCTGGATTCCTCTTGTTATTTCAGCAGGTAGATGCGGACACTTTATGCTTTTCCAGTCGCCTCTAACTAGGATGGTCAACAAAGATGATTATGCACAAAGCACAAGTGTAATGATCACGTATACCTAGGCAAGAGCAAGAATTGAGCATCCTCACACCCTAATGGATTATCCTCTTTCTGAAAGCATCCTTTGAAAGACTTCTAACAGTTTCTATTTCCTTTTGTTTGTACATGCGCTATCTTTGCTTAAAATGGGAGTAAAATCCTTGTCCAATATGAACTTGTGACATCCAGGAGTGGATACTTCCTTCCTCCTTAAACCTGACCAGACTGTAATCGATTTAAGAGCTAGAGAAGCTATGTTGATGAGCCCAAATATGTCCTTTTAGATTTGAGTATATTGTTCTTCCGTAATGATAATCACCAATGTGTTCTCAACCATATGACCACGTTGAGATTCAACTCGGACTCAGTTTATTTTGTCTAGGTTGGTTGCATGAATTTTTTCCAAAGAGTTTTAACCATATGATCATGTTTCAATGATGGGAAATACGTTCATCTAGGCACATCATGGTACACAAAAGCAGTAGTGTATAGCTTGTTGAGATAAGTTGTTTTGTGCAAATCATTAATGAGTATGCATGGCTTTTTACAGCAACATGTCACACAGACATTCCACAGCAATCTTTTAAGTAATTTCTAGTTTCTTTGCTGTAAAGAAATAATGTCCCTTTTGACACAACTCTTTTTCAGTCACTTCACTTGACCAGCTCGGGATCCCATAAATTACTTCCCACTTCCCAAATACTTTACTCCGGCACAAAATCATAAACATGCTTGAAGGTTGCTTCCGGCAGTTTTACTATCCCTATCCAACTTTTTCCTCTAATGTTTCTTTAGCCACAACTGTTAGGAAATTTTCTTCTCTTTCTCTCTCTCTCTCTCTGTAATGCACACAGTTTATGTATGTTACACATGGGTGGTCACCTACTCGGAGATGCATCCATATAGTAATTAGGGAAAAGCATGTTAACATGTTAAATGTTAAAGATGCAAGCATCAAGGTCAGTTCTGTTTGTCATTCCTAAATGTCAACCATTGTAGCCTTCCAGGAAAGAGTTTGGGTTGATGGTGAACTATTATGCAAGGCGAGGAGACATGCACCGTGCACGTGAAGCTTTTGAGAGCATGCGGGCCAGAGGAATAGAGCCAACAACACATGTATATACAAAGTAAAAGCCTGATTTTCCTTTTCCGACTTTCCTAGTTAAATGATTATATTGGCCTATATTTAATGAACAATTCTGCTCTGGATGCATTACTTCAAAAGATACATTTCACTACAGTCCTGCTTGCTTAAATATCGTCATAAATGTGCCTGCTGATATATAAACACTTTGAAATATTTCTTTCTTCAGCTAGGTGAACTGCATTTCTTAATTCTGAGTTAATTTGTTGAACTTATCTTCAATTGCTGTAGAAATTTATGCACATGCATACAAGTATAGCATAAGAAGTCAGGATTTTCTTGCAAGTAGTTTGTCAGAAGTTTAAGTTTAATGATATATTCAATTGATAGCATTTGACATTGTTATATTTATGCAGCCTGATTCATGCTTATTCAGTAGGCCGAGACATGGAAGAAGCACTATCTTGTGTGAGGAAAATGAAAGATGAGCAAATAGAATTGAGCTTGGTGACATACAGTATTCTTGTTGGGGGGTTTGCTAGAGTTGGGATGGTTGAGTAAGTAAAGGATATGAATTCGACATTAGCTTCCTTTTCCATTATTTCATTTAAAACCTTAAACTTGAGTGCTGCTTACATTCAGTTGAGTACTCCTCACTCGTAGAGTTAGTCATTTTCTTACGCTTTGAAGATATTCGAAGATGAAAGTGTTTTTTTCATCTTAGCTTAAAAGTTACAAACTTAACTCAATTTTGCCTATAGTTGCATGGGTCAACTAGCTTACAATTGATGCAGTGATATATATTTTTCCTTTATCTATAATCTAAGGTAGTAATCCGTAAGGTGCTTTGACTTTTGGATTCTTTGAAATGGAAAACCTTTTTGACCCAGAAGACAATGAAATATAAAAATACTAGAGCCTTGAATATTCATATAATATATATTCGAACTTCGACATGAGTTATTTTTTATTGTTTGAGGATTTTCTTATCCTTGTTCTTCACCTGAGGGAGGAAATGAGGAATTGATATCTTCTTCGATGATTATTCTAGTTTTGCAGAATTATATGGAATGAGGGCTACTTTTTTGGACATACCAAAGATAGGGAAGGACTCATCCTATTTTAGGTGGAATGATAGTATGTTATCTTTGTTGGTCTTTACAATTTTACTGCAAGTTTACTTCATATTTATAGTAGATTTTAGCTTTCTTGCTGGAACTTCTGTTAATAATGTTAAATAACTTCAACATTCTAGATTATTTACTGTATAGAATTGAATAGTGTGATAGAAATATTCAAAGGTTAGAGACTTGCCATGGGTGGCTTCTCCTGCTCCATAGGGCTTCTTTGGTGATGCAGTCATACTTCCCTTGCATCAACACACTTAAGTCTTCCCTTCATGTGTGCTTTCGGTTGATTATTTGTTGTTTGAAACTGTTTACAACCATCTATTTTTTTTTTGATTATGTATCATTTCACATCTAATATTTTTCTTTGCTATTTTTCTGAAGGGCTGCAGATATGTGGTTTAAGGAGGCCAAAGAGAGGCATACAACACTGAATGCAATTATCTATGGGAACATAATTTACGCACATTGGTGAGTATTTATTGCTAAATTATATCTGAACACTCTATGCATGGTCGTGTGATCATTATAAACTACATTTCATGATTGCGTATTGAGGTTATATTCCAGGTTAGTTTCAAGATTATGGAATTGCTGTTGTACAAGCTCAAGAAAATTGTGCTTTGAGCCTGTGGCATGGACTCTTTTACTACCTGGATGAGCCAATAGATTATTCTCCTTCCGTCCCGAAATCGATTCACACTTGCCATTTTTTTCTGTCCCCAAAAAGAGTATCATTTCTAAAACAGGAAATAGTTGTAGTGCATTTCATAAAGCTACAAGCAAATAAAGCTGCATCCTTAAATCGTTTGACTTGTCAAAGACAAGTTCTTTTTTTGAGTGTAAACTTTAGTTTTCAAGGGTTCTAGGGTTCATATCCATATCGGTACACTCTTTAAATATAGTGATAGAAAATTTGTATCTTTTTCTTTGGATGTACTCACGATGAGGGCGAACCATGTATATCAGTGCCTTAATATCTTTCAGTTTATCTGTTTTTAGTTAAATTGTTTCTTGTGAGAAGACAGATCCGTTTTGATGAGTAGTGAGACTTCAAACTTCGCTTTAAAGCTACAACTTGAAAAGCTTTGCTAGATGATTACACATTAAGAATGGAGATAAGTACACATTTTGTTATTTGAGATCCGCGTTTGAATTTCAGAACTTATGGTACCAAAAGATCTGGTTGTTGAGCATAAGTATGATCAAAGTAGGTAATCTTTGTTGCACGATCGTCAACAACTACTATAGTTTTGTGACTTTTGTCAGACTAAAGAGATAAAAGTCCAGGTGTAGTGTGACAATGAGTGCCTCAGAGTAGCTCCACCGCTTCTGAAGTAGGGGGATTTTAGCACTTGCTGGTTTTCCTAATGAGTTGATTATGAATCTATGTATAAGCGGTTCAGTTAGGCTTTCGTCAAATAACTTAATTTCTTAATAATGAAGGCGAGAAGAGAAATAAAAGTGCATTTACTTGTATTTCTATTTGAACGATTAAGTGGTGTTTTAGTTAGTAAACTTTCTTTTTAATCTCACTGGGAAACAAGATTCTTCAAAGATTTATTCACCTCCGTACCGCAATAGGTCACACCCCCTTTTCACCAAATATTGGGTCGATCTTTAAGTAGGTAAAACTCTGATTCCATTAGGGATATGAAATAATCTACTCAAGATTATATCTTAAAGACAATTAGTGCATGATGTCACCTCCTAATTCTAGTAAGGTAAGGTACTGGTATTCAAGCAAACACAAGCATGAGGAAGACCTTTTGGCATAAGAGAAAAAGGTGGATTCACTCAGATTCCCATCTGCAACTTTATGGTTGTGTTGGTCATGCACTATTTAAAGAGCTATTTAAGCTCTTGAGATGCATATCCTACATGATTTTTCTGATGATACAAAATAAAATCACATATAAGTGAAATTACTTGATTTTGCTTGGAAAATTTGTAGCTACTGTCCTCTAGGCAGCTTCATGTTACCCTGTCTCCTTGTCATTTGGTTGACTGTGAATTTTAGTATTATGCCGAAGATCTCTGCTAAAATATACTCCCTCCGTCCCGGACCTATGTGCACACTTTGACTTTTGCACGTAAATTAAGAAAATGTATTATATTGAAAGTGTTGTGAGTGTGAAAGTAAAATAGGAGAGAGAATGAGTGGAAGGAATAGTAAATTATAATGGTGTTGTGAGTATTAAAATAATGTAGGAGAGAGAATGAGTGGAGGGAATAGTAAAGATTCTTTTCCATTTTAGGAAATGTGCACGTAGGTTTGGGACGCCTAAAATGGCAAAATGTGCACCTAGGTATGGGACGGAGGGAGTATAAGTTTAGCATATTTTGTTTGAGAAGTCATTTCAAATTAATCTTACAGTATTATTTCATTGCCTTGTTTCTCATCAATTTAATGTGACACTATGCCATTTACTTGAAAATCAATATGATCTTTATCCTTTAACTATGTATATGCAGCCAGACCTTTAATATGGAACGTGCTGAAGCCTTGGTGAGAGAGATGGAGGAAGAGGGTATTGATGCTACAATTGACATTTATCACACGATGATAGATGGTTATACAATGATTGGACATGAAGATAAATGTCTGGTTGTGTTTGACAGACTCAAGGTAAAATCACACTTCAGTTAAGTTTTGATGGTGTTTTTCATTACTGGAACTTTCTACACGAATAGGTGCAAATAACTTATTATTATTATTACTATTACTCCTTCCGTCCCAAAATGAATGTCCAATTCTTTAATTTTGTTTTGTCTTCACCTGAACTTTGTTATATTCATTTGAGGTTTGATTCGTGAAAATTATATCAAGGTATAGACATTTGCTATCTAAGATCTGACTAGATGAGACCTGCCTTTTTACTACATTTCATGCACATATAACACACAGTATTAGTATATCACTGATCTTTGATCACGTGCTCTGAATTGCAGCTCAGTTTGGTATAAACCCATAAATATATATGTATGTCTAATATTTGATGTATAAGAGTATGTAGGTAGAGGTACCTCACCTTATTCCATGAACAGTATGCTCGAGAATAATCTGCATAATAGTTTTAATGCATGAAGTACAATGCATTCTCGCTAGAAGCCCATCCTTTCTGTTTCCATATGGTTCCCCTCGTGTCTAATGTGGGAAATTTCCAACTCGTACATGGTGAGGGTGAACCGGAACTCTTAAATCTAGTAAAGTTCATTCCTTCTTCCACCTGTTCCTTTTGAGGATATGCCCCAATTCTATCATCTATCACTTGATGAGGAATTGATCGGATTTTCTCATTTGTCAAGAATAAGGAAAAGGGAAATATTTTAATAGAGAGTACTTGTAAATCTTTTAGAAAAATGGAAAACAAGATGAGTAAATACTCGAACTTCATTTCTCTCTCTCTCGTGCATTTGACAATCATCTTTTAGGTTTAATAGATCATTACTTTTTTGTCACCTTCCTTCTACTCTAAGCCTGGGAAGCTTTCTTAACTAATTTTCCATATCTGACATGTTAATATGCCATCTTTTCTTAATTTGTGGTACAGTTTTCTAATGTTTAAATGTTAATTTAGGAATGTGGCTTTACACCTTCAGTAATCAGTTATGGATGTCTTATCAATCTTTACACAAAGGTAACACAGTATTCGTTTCTCTCATATAACTATGATCCTTAATTATTATTCAGAGTATTCTGGCAG
Organism: Adenophora triphylla var. japonica; assembly: GCA_022495995.1. Taxonomy (NCBI): domain Eukaryota; kingdom Viridiplantae; phylum Streptophyta; class Magnoliopsida; order Asterales; family Campanulaceae; genus Adenophora; species Adenophora triphylla. The sequence goes on from JAFEMH010001186.1 coordinate 276,140, forward strand.
TCTTCTGCGTGGTATGCAATCATGGAAATTGTGGTAGTATGCAATTGGACAAGAAGATTGGTAATGAGAATCATATCATGTTTTTTTCCGCATGAATCATTGGATTTTTTAGTGTTCAAGGAAATTTACCTCAAATGGAATGGGCTATGGTTATAGTGAGCCTAATTCTTTAAACTGGCCAAGGTTTATACTTGAACCAAAGTTGTTGGCCGAGACTTGGTGATTGATTTCGTAATTGTGAACTTGGAACAATGTGAAATCATCTCCCTTCATTTTGATTCTTGACCCTCATTTTGGTCAATATTTCCAAGCATATAATCAACACTTCATACTTGTCTTGGTTGTTTGAGCTTGGAATGTCCCATTGTAATGCATATTCAATCTTGCTTCCTTCGAGTGTAGTCAAACACCCGGCCCCTGCACTTCAATCAGTTCTTGACTCATTGAGAGTCAGTTTCCAATTGTTGTTTTGACCACAGGTTGGTTGAAGTGAATAGTTTCTTGGAATTTCCTTGGATGGCTAGCTAAAAAGTTGACTATAACAGGGATCTATTAGCCCATTTTTGCTACCTGTAAATGGATAAGTACATTTAGTGATAAAAACTTTGACTATTTATTTGGTTGATAATTCAAGGAGAATGAAAAAATTTATTAAATTGAGTAGTTTGTCGACAATTTTCTATTACAAAACCCTTTTTGGGAAGAATCATAACCGACAGTTGCAATATCAACTTTTAAAATTTTCTGTTAAGTATATTTTGAAAATTAAGGGTTATGTTGCCTTTCTGCTACATTTTGTCCTTGTGAGGTTTTTATCCTTCCTAGCATAGCATTGATAGGCTAAAGTCGCACGCTTACAAATTAACCAAAGACTTGACCACAATAATGTAGCTAGAGCAAGTCCAGGATCGAACACGAAGAACGGTTATAAGTTAGCGCAATTGTCATTTGACAAGATTGGGGGTCTAAGATTGATTTTGATTACTTCCTAAGACGGGAATAAAAACTAGATTGAAAACAAATAAAGGAAAGCACTTTGGATTGATTAATATCCCCGTCTATCATTCAAATATCCTCGGCCAATTCTTTACAATTTTATCCTATTCACTCGATCACGAGATGTATTTAAATCTCTATCTCTTTTTTTAATATTAGTTAAAAGCAGTGACACACTCCCTAATAACCCTAATCAATATTCAAACCTAACTGACACAGTCTAGATTTAAAATACCAATTGATTAACGATTTAAGAGATGAAGATCGAGAACACTTTCTAATGTTATTTCAATTAGATAATTGTTTATTTTCTCCTAATTCACAATCCACCATGACACATGCATGGACTATAAAGATGCTACTTGTGAAACCCTAAATTGACAAAATCTTAGGGGATTCTAGCAATAAATCAATAACAAAGATTTAACAATCGGCCTAATTGCAAAACCCTAGAAATCAATTTAATCAATCAAGAACAAGAGAAAATATAAATAGGATAAAAGAGATGAAAAGAAATTAACCTCAATTGAATTCAAGAACGGTTCCAATAATTAAATCCAAAGCAAAGGAGATTAGTTCTCCATGAAAATAATAATCTCTAAAAGTTTTCTAGGTTGAATTCTCAAAAGAAAATAAAAGTTGGAACCCAAATAATATTTTTAAAGGAAGTATTTATACTCCACCTAAAAACCTAAATCAAAAAGGAAAAGAAAAAGGAAATAAAAAGGTTTTCAAAGTCAACAGCAAACACGCCAGGCCAAGCACGACTCGTGAGATTTATTCCACTCGTGCTGATTAGGAGCACGAGTCGTGCACCTTGTTACTACTCGTGCCTTGGATTCGATTTGCAGTTGCACTTTGGTCACTGTACTTTTCAGCTTTGCACTTTAGTCCTTCAAGTTTTCAGATTTGCAGTTTGGCCCCTGAACTTTATAATTTCAGTTTACTCTCCAGTTTTTCATAATTGCAGTTTGGTCACTGGATTTCTCAGATTTCTGCAAAACAGTCCTCAGCTTCACAATCTTGATCCCTTTTAGGCTTGACTTTTGCTTCTTGAAAATATTACATCCGAATATGAAATAAAACAATTCAAATACCCTCAGACTACAATAAAATCTCATTTAACATACTATCTCAAAATTACATCAAAACTAAGCTAAATACATCATAATAAGGATAATATGCCAAGGAAAAGAGGGAACTACATATGATAGAATTCACCACATCAATTTCCCCCACGCTTAGACCATTACTCATCCCTGAGTAATATCCTAACCTCACTCTAAAAACCCGGTCTAAACAGGTAGCATGGGAAGAAAATGACCACTAATCTCCTCTAATCCACCAATCCAAGTACGTCAATCATAATACGGAGTATACATACTTCCGTCTCCTTATAACTCCCCATAAACATATGAGTATACGGCCTTAGCTCGATACCAACTCCAACATGTAAAAGGTCATTCGAACTAAGACCCACACATAAAAGCAAAGGGGAACTAAAACTGTCATAATTTTCTCCCACACTTATCTCACACTACTATCTCACTCGTATAAAAGTCTTGTTAAGGAATGTTAATCCCCCACAAAACTACCTCGCGAATGCACCAACTCCCCTTATAACTTCAACAGTGAACGAGGGTTTCTATCCTAGGCACCACTATCCGGACCTCCTACTCCAAATAATAATCCTACCTGACACTCCAAAACCTCCCTTATGTCTCCACTCCGGTGATATGAAGGATGTCAACAATTTCATTCCTCACCTTTTGCCTAAGTGTCCTTTTGGGTTTTCACTTAGCCTCTCGTTTTTTTATTTTTATTTATTTATTATTATTTTTTTTAGCAATATTTACATATACAATATTCATCCTTCCCCCCACGCTTAAACTAGACATTTCCCTCAATGGCAATAAACCATAAAAAGGGAACAATAAAACATGGGGGAAAGGGCACCAAGAGAACTAAATAGGGGACATGGAGGCCCCACCATCATTGGCCTAATCAATATAAGGGGAATGAAAGAAATCTTTTCGAGTTACCTCTAAAAGATGATTCGGTTCAATGACATGCCTCCCCGTTGGAGACCATTTAAGCTTTCCCTTTTTCGTCTTCACTTCCTTTGCTTTCTTCTTCTTCTCCCTTGGTGGCTCTCATTTCTTCTTCTCATCCGGCTTCACTTTTGGAGACTCAACATAAACATCATCTACCTTGGCCCCATCCTTGATAACTGGCTCACTCAAATTCATGACACAAACCTTACGCACATCCTTGGGAAAATTCTTAGCATCAAACGCATTAAAACTTACTATTTTCCCATCAAACTCCATGGTTAAAGAGCCCTTCTTCACATCGAGCTTAGTTTCAGAAGTAGACATAAATGGCCTCCCCAATAGAATGGGAGCCTCAAAATCAGTCTCCATATCATAGTTGTTAAAGGCGAAAGGCGAGTGGCGGGCGATACACACCTAGAAAAGGCGAAAGGCGAGGCGATAGAAAAGCGGCAAAAAGGCGAGCAAGGCGGAAAAATAAAATAAATAATTAGTAAATATTTGAAAAATATATAAATATACTTGTAACATATGAACAAAAATTCAAACATGTTAAGGACTAACATAAAACATTTAATAAATGTCATTTCACTTATAATAATATCCTAAACGTAATTTAGACCCCAAAAGGAATGATCATAAATTTAAACCACATAGTTCAAATCAACAAAATAAATACTAGTTTAAGAAATTGAAATGAATTTAAAGTATAAAACACTAAAGAAAGGAAATAAAGTTCTAAAATCGTGCAAAAGCAAGTCAAGCAAGGGTTAAGGCCTATAAATCTTAGCCTCGACCCCAATCCATCCCCCCCGACAGAAACACTATCCTCTTCATCCTCATCTAGTATCTTAGCATCTTCATCGTTATCATTTACGTTCCCATCCAAGTCGTGTGCTTTCTCGAGGAGCTACATATCTTCCTCTTTCTTCCTAAATCTTCATCGTAGAGGTGTAGAGGTGGTGGTGGTGGCCTACTTGGCCTAGGAATCTCTCAAGTTTGTACTCCCCACCCTGTGTCAGTTGTCTTCTTCCTTGAGCTACTTGGACCCCCGTCACTTCCACGTGATGGAGTTGATTTGGTTGGCCTATCTCTAGTTGTATAAGCACGATCCTCGGCGCCCTGCATTACTAACCAAATCCCAAGTTAATCCACCACCGTTCACTTTATCACCATCATCTTTGGTATACCATTAAATCACATTCATCAACTTCATCCAAACAAATTGGATCGATTGTATATCGGGATTGGTAGCGTCGTCTTAAAGCTACATTATATTTTACGAAGACCAAGTCATTTAACTTGGTTTGATCCAACCTATTCCTGCTACATCTTGAACACCGTAATTATTTTAATCCAAATTAGTACAAGGCTACAGCTACGAATTAACGTTTATAATATTGCTAACTCACACTTTTTAAATTTTGTATACATACGTATTCTCGAAGAAACTCTAATTCTTCTCGCGTCCCGAAGCACTTCAAGTCGAGTTAGTGATTTTCATGGCAAACTCTCGCAGTGAGCAGGTTGATTTACCATAAAGCCTCCACCACTCCACCTAGAAATGAAGAAAGCGACAAGTTAATACTCATGGTTTGTGACACTTTATAAACATGAAATCTATCAAATTATAAATAAAATATTACACCCGAGCAATCGTGTATCGTTGCCTTTTAGCCGTCAGCTGACCCAAAATGATTCTTACGCATTTGTATAAACCTTCAATTGTCTGCGGTTATTTGATCTTGAGTATTTGTGTCGGGTGTCAATCTCTGTTACATTTAACGAACCCATCCCAAACCTCTTGGTCCTCGTGAATATTCTTATTCGTGTAGTGAAACTACGGATTCGAAGTAGTAAGCGGCATGTAAAGGTTGATGAAGTTGATCTTCCCACCGCGATCAATGATCCGAAAAAACTCCTCAATACTCCTCCTCTTTGTCTTCAAAATTCTTTGCAATTTTTCCTTCGTTCTATCCGTGGCTTCGTAGATATATGGCGCCATAGAGCCTTTATCTCACCATCAACTAATCGAAGGGCATAAAAGAGGGCCGGCGACAAAAGAGCCTCTTTAGCCACCTTCAAATCTAGCATCCATGATGGTTTTAGTTGCTTGTTTACCTTTTTCTTCCTTTGCCCATTTGCTATTCTTCCAAACATCGGAAATAAACATTGCCCTTAACTCTTTCTTTACCTTTTCATACCTCGAGAGAGTAAGAAATGCTATTGCAAATCGAGTCTTTGCTGGTCTCGCTAAATCCAGCTTGGTGAACTTCCTCATCATATTCACGACCCCAGGACGTCCATAAATGTAGCTATTCAACTTCGCTAGCCCGTTCGAATACTTTTTCATTCTTGGAATGTTAACAATATCCTCCAACATCAAGTCCGTACGATGAGCGTGCGTGGTGTCGGAATAAATGTGTATATTTTTCCATTAAATTCTACTTTATGTAAAAAGAGAATAAAATAATAATTAGAACAATTACATAAACATACTAATTATGATATCAAATTATTACTTACCAAACACTTTTCATATTGGAAGCATTATCGGTTATAACTGTATAACATTCTCGGACGATTTCCTCCACAACTTGGTAGACAAATCACATAGCCTATCTCCGGTTTTGCAATAACGAAGCATCGACCTTAGAAACATACTCCCTTTAGGGTACTGCTTGACTAGAAAATTAATCAAAGTTCGCTCTCTCTTGTCCTTTCGCCCATCGACATAATAGAGCAACCATATGTCTTCAGCACTCTTGCTCCTCCATAACGTTGTTTCGGCTTCCTTCTTTCTTGTTAAAGGAACTCTCGGTCATGGTAACTCGGAGTTTTCATCACACCACATCTACCGACGTCATTGATTGCTTCTTGGAAACTATCATATTTCGCCGCATTAAATGGTATCCCCGCATCATAAAACCATCTAGCTAAAGATGAACATGCTTTGCTTTCTAAGCACTTTCAATATTTCCTCATTCTCGCTCTTTTGTTTCTTCATGTTTTCTTGTTGAGCCACCATGACTAACAAAATTATCCACGTTAGCCCTCTAGTTTGTATCTTTGGCTTTTTAATTGAATGACCTTGTTCTTCGCCCGTCCTCACCATCAAGTTCGTCCCTTAACTTCTCATAGTTTCTTCTCTTATCCTTTATTTGATGAATATCTTTATTGAAAATTCGTTTTTCCTTAACTTGCCGCTTTATGCCCATAAATGTTTTAATTTCTTCTTTAACATCATCTCGGCACGCTCTGCGATCCCTTACATTAGGATTTCCACCAAACGATATGATGCTTGGCTCTTAATATCCACCTTTGAACACAAGTCCACAAAAGTACATGTTGTATTATTTGTGTTTTCATCTTTTAATGTCACGTACTTCCAACATGAATCCTTCCGGTTAGAATTAGTAGAGGTGATGTTCGACATTGTTAATAATGATCTCACGACTGAAAGAAAGAACATTATTTAAAAAAATAACAAAAGTATTTTCTTGTTTTATGAAAAAATAAATTTAAACATCAACTTAAAACTAGAAAAAAGCAATAATTAAACAATTAAACAAAGGAAAAAAAGACTTAAAAACCATGAAAAAAGAAAGACACGCTATTAAAAAAAATAAGGAGAGTAACGTTGTTTGTTGTTGAAAAAAAGAAAAGAAAAAAAAGTAAGAAATAGAAAATAAAAGAGACAGACGCAACGCAAGTCGCAAACAAAGCAGAGAAAAAAAAAATAAAAAAAATACGCAGAGACGCTGAAGTCGATCGCGAACCTGAAGTCGACGCTAAACCTGAAGAGTGGCTTGATTTGCGATCGTCGTCGTTCGTCGGCGTCGTCAATGGTGAGTCAGTCCTTGGTTTACTTCCGTGAAATTGATTTCTTAATCGATTTTATAATCGATTTCATAATCAATTTCATAATCGAACTCGGATTTCCTAATTGATTTCATAATCGAACTCGGAATTCCTTAAATTGACGATGTTTCCATAAAATTGGAAACCCTAGAATCCCAATTTGACACTTCTCGATTCCTATTTTGACTCGGATTTTTCTTAGCGTTGATCGCTTTTTCAAAACGACCGCCAGAGTCTGCAGAGGCGGTGTAACCTCCCAGGCGCCAATACGGCGAGGCGGGCGAGAGAAGCGAACGCCTTTAACAACTATGCTCCATATCAAGAACAAAGAAATCCGACGGAAACAATAGATTACCAACCTTCACCTCAACATCTCTAACTACCCCCTTAGGGTATGCATTAGACTTATCTGCCAATTGTATAACCACCCTAGTGTCTTCCAACTTACCCAACTTAAGTTCTTCAAATAATGCATAAGGGATAACATTAATTGAAGCCTCCAAATCAAGCATGACTCTATGAAAATTACTCCCCCCAAACGAAACAGGAATTACAAACATACCAGGGTCACTACATTTCTTTGGCATCTTTCTCTGATGATAAACCGCAGACACATGCTCCATGATCTTCACTTTCTTCAACTCACCTCTCTTTGGATTCCTCTTTGGAGTGCATAACTCCTTAAGAGACTTAGCATATCTTGGAACAGTAGCAAGAAGATCCAAGAAAGGGATATTCACCTCAAGTCACTTGAACGTATCAAACATATGCTTTACTGACTCCTTTGAGGTGTCTCTCGTCAATGCATTCGGGAAAGGAGGGTCAGGCTCATACTTAGGAACAACTAGTGGAATATACTTCTTTTCAGGAATTTTCTCTTTCATCTTCTTCTCCACCTCCAACTCTGGCTCAACTCTCTTCTCAACTTTCATTTCAGGCTCCACAAGCACACTTTCCTCAACTTTCTTCTCCCTCCTCACATAAACAACACAAATAGATGGCTTAGCAATTGGCTCAAGTTATAGGAGGTAACTTTGCTGCATCTCCAGCCTCTATTTTCACGACTGCCTCTGCTAACAGGCTCACATGCTTCTCAAGATTTGAATATTAACCCTTGTCTCCTGCTGAAACTGTTGAAAATTTCCATTCATAGTGCCCACAACCTGTGCTAAAGATTGAATAAGTTCCTCTGTGGTCTTCTTAGGAGGTTGCCCCTGCTGCCCTTGTGGTGACCCCCATCTAGGGTTGGGTTGATTACCCCATGAATTGTACTGAATCTGTCCCTTTTGTGGAAACCCCACAACATTCACATCATTAAAACCTTCGGTTCGACTCAACAATAATGTCTTCATCATGCTCTTCAACTCATTAACATCTGACTCAATCTTCTCATCTACACCACTGTTTGCACCTGCTGCACTAACCTGTCTGAAATTTGATCTCCTACCATGGGTTCTGTTACTCTTTGCTAACTCCTCTAACAATTTCTGAGCCTCTGCAGTGGTTTTGTTCAGAATGCTACCCCCACAGGAAGAATCAACCGACCTCTTATCCTAATCAGTCAGACCCCCATGGAAGTACATAATTAACTGATCCTCATCATACCCATGATAAGGACAAATCCTGTTGAGTGTATGAAACCGATTGTAATACTCATAAAAGGACTCATCCGCCTTCTGTTCCATGTTACTAATGCCCCTTTTCATGACATTAATCTGGTTCACCGGGAAGAACTCATCCAAAAACTCCTTTATCTGCTTCCAGGTGGTTATACTGTTCGGGGCCAGACGATAATACCACACATTAGCCCTGTCCTTCAAGGTAAAGGAGAAGGCTCGAAGTAGAAGCTGCTCAATTGGAAGATCAGCAGGCTTCATGCTGTTGCAAACTTACACGAATTGAGATATGTGCTGATTCGGGTTTTCACCGGGTAGCCTACTAAAACTAGGCAATTGGTTTAGTAATCCCGGTTTCAACTCGAATGTGACTCCCGTAGGCAAATCGGGAAAGGTGACTGCCTGTGGTTGCTCTGTCCAGTTAGGAGCAGTTTTCTGCCCGAGTGTCTGGGGTGCTCTAATCTCTCCTTCCCAACAATTTTCTTTTACACTCCTGCGTTCTTTGCGTCCTTTCCTGAAAGAACATTCAATTTTTGTATCAAGAGGCACAAGTAAATCGTTAGTAGAACGGGTGTGAACCATGCACGGTTCCACACCACGAGATAGCAGGATAATAACACTTAGCAGATAACAAAAATAATAAAATAAAATAAATAAAAAGAAATAGGTTAAGAAAAAGAATAAGAGTGCAAACAAATAAACACCGTTCCCCGGCAACGGCGCCAAAACTTGACAGCCTAAAGTCGCACACCTACAAATTAACCAAAGACTTGGCCACTAGAGCAAGTCCAGGATCGAACACGAAGAACGGTTATAAGCTCGCACAATTGTCACTTGACAAGATTGGGGGTCTAAGATTGATTTTGATTACTTCCTAAGACGGGAATAAAAACTAGATTAAAAACAAATAAAGGAAAGCACTTTGGATTGATTAATATCCCCGTCTATCATTCAAATATCATAGGTCAATTCTTTTCAATTTTATCATATTCACTCAATCACGAGATGTATTTCAATCTCTATCTCTTTCTTTAATATTAGTTAAAAGCAGTGACTCACTCACTAATAACACTAATCAATATTCAAACCTAACTGACACAGTCTAGATTTAAAATACCAATTGATTAACGATTGAAGAGATGAAGATCGAAAACACTTTCTAATGTTATTTCAATTAGATAATTGTTTATTTTCTCCTAATTCACAATCCACCATGTGTAGCGTTGATATTTTATGAATAACAGAGTCGCCACTTATTATTTATTTAGGAAAATAATAAGAAAAACCTTTTTGATGATTTAAAGAGATTTGAAGGTTCGGGGGTTAAGTTATGGAATAGGAAGGTCGAGGAGCACCCATTCCACCAAATTCGGAGATCGGTCTTGCCAATTGAGTATTATCAATCAAATTAATAATTAAAGAAGAACAAACAAATCCTAATTAATTTCTTAATTAGGAATGTCGGATTGTATGCTTCGAGATCGCCTCCATGGATTGAAGGGACTCTAGGCTGATCCTTTTGATGGGATTTCACTACTCTAAAAGCAATTAGAGGGATTGAGAAGAAGAATAGGAATTTACTTAGTGTTTAGAGAGGATTTGGTTTAGAACGTGGTTCTAAGGTGTCTTCTCGGTCGAGAAATGATTTGGGCAGAGCTTCGCCTTGATTTTAGGCTTAAGCCTTGAATGTTCGTCAATCAACGTTGTTAATGGACGAATTTGGGAGTTGTTTATGAGCGATTTGAAGGAATCTTTCGGGGAGAGAAACCAACAAATTGTGTGTGTTGTGTGTTTTCGATTAGGAATCTGGGATCTCTGAAATACTAAAAGCCATCAAGTATTTATAGGGGTTTAAGAGGTAAAAGTGGATTGGGATACCTTCCAAGGAAGCTTCCAGAGCTCAAATATCATTGGGTGCCCGGATTAGATAAGATTTATCAAGAAAAGAGTTTGAAACGGAGAAGGAAAGTGAATCTGCACATCCTGAAGAGGGGTTGTCTCGCGCGAGACACATATGTCCCGCGCGGGACAACTAGTCAAATGACCATTTTGTCCTCTTCAGTTATTCCGTTAGTCAGTTAGGTCCAAAACTAACGAGGTTAGTTAGAAATTTAACGAAACATGCCGAAACTAATATGCTTTCATCAAAACACAAAAGAGAGACGAAGAGTAGTGTAATCATGTAATTATTGGTTCAGAATGGGGTGTCTACAGAGCCCCTCGGCGACAAGACTTATGGAAGAAGTCATGTCGTCGATAGAAAAGACGTCATTCTGAACACTGGGATGGTCGTGCCGCACGGCTGCCTACGTATCTCTATCGGAGAATCAGACCAAAACGTAGTTCGACTCCAAAACACTAAAAAGGATATTTTAGGTATTTTGAAAAGCATTTTTGAAAATCGAACGGGGATTTTTTTTTTGAAAAGGTAAAATCATACTGAGGAATCAAAGACTTGACCCAATTCCGATGATACCTGGTTTGTTGATGAAGTTGTTGAGGTGTGCCGCCCGAGGTTACTGACGTAGTTGAGGTTGTTCGAGTGCTTCCGAACCATGGATAAGTTCATAATGAGGAATCAAGGATTTGACCCAATTCTGAAAATATCCGTTGTTGATGATGCGCCTCCTGAGGTTACTGACTTTGATGTCGTTGCTGAGGTCACGGACTTTGATGTCGTTGTTGCCGTCACAGACATTGTTGATGCTGAGGTCACAGACTTTGTTGTGGTTGCCGAGGTCACGGACTTGAAGTTTGTTGCCGTCACAGACTTTGTTGATGTTGTCGAGGTCAGGGACTTGAAGTTTGCTGCCTTCACAGACTTTGTTGATATTGTCGAGGTCACGGACTTGAAGTTTGCTGCCGTCACAGACTTTGTTGATGTTGCCGAGGTCACGGACTTGAAGTTTCTTTGTGTCAGACTTTGTTGATGTTGAGTCGCGGACTTAAAGTTCTTCTTGTCGCGACTTTCTTTGGTGTTCAGTCACGGATTTGAAGTTTGCTGCCGTTACAGACTTTGAAGTTGTCGGTTGAGGTGGAGGTTTTTTCGGCTCTTGTAATGCAAGGATATATGCATGCTGGTCTTGGATGGACCCAAATGATTCTTACCTTTCTGCATCTGTTAGCACATAAAGATTTCAAGTAGATTTTTCAGATTTTAGTTGTTTAACTGGACTTACGTGGTGGTGTTCACGTCTGTTCGTGTTAATGGCCGGTTGGTCATTTTGGTGGTGAGTTTATGTATGAGAATATGGTATATGGATATCTAGGGACATTTGTATGGATTTATTTTTGAGATGGGTGAACTGTATGAGTGAACTTGTGTTTGACAAGTTGGGACCAAATCAGGTTTATGCAGAATCTGTTGCTAGTCAGCGAGGTTGTCTCGTGCGAGAGTACCGTACTGTTTCTTCATTGTTGTAGAATTTCTATGAGTAACCTTGTGTGAACACATCTAGGCCTGTTGCGAATCTTCATTCTTAATTCTCCCTTGAGTCGTGTCTCTAGGAGGCAAACGACTATAAATCTGTCGACTGTCGTAATGGCTCTATGTCCAAGGCCCTTTGCTGTCTCAAGCCCCAAGTTGCTTGCAAGTGGTAGATGAATTTGTGAACAGACTTGTGAAGCTGCTCTCTTGATTTGAAGATGATCGAAGAAGGCTCTCCTTGTTGATTTGATTTGAAAAGGATCAAATGATGTTCGATGAAGAAGGTTGAAGAACAGTCTCCCTTTGTCCTTGATTTTTTTTCTTAATGACGCACCCTGGTTTTTGCCTAGACCTCCCTTTCGGGTTTTCAATCTAGCGGGCATCTCTTTTGCGTCCTCTTTTTTTTTTGAAAATAGTATGTTAACTCGAAGAGAACTTAGCAGAGAAAATCTCATTGAGGAGAGAGAAATGAGATCTCAAGTTGAGGAGAGACGAACTCTATTCTTTGGAAGGTGATCCAAGCATTGACTCTTTGAAGAAGTGTATTCTCTAATGATGAGAGTGAGAAGCAAAGAGGAAAACTCCTAATACAGATTTGATTATTTTGAAGAGTTAAAAGTAGAGATTGACCGGGGGAGGAAAGGTTTAGGAAGCCCCAGTTTTGATGCTTGGATTTCAAGAGTGTGTATGAGAGTGGCTAACAGAAAGCCTCTAGACTCAACAAGAAACGCTACTTGGCTCAAAGATCTAGAAAAGTTGTTCTACCTTTTAATGAACCGTGCATCATCTAAAAATTTCTAAATAAGTTTGAGAAGAAAGCCAATCATTAGTATGACTTAAGGGTAAACATTTTTCTTGATACTGAAAGTCTTTTTCACTTGTTGTAAGAGGATGTTGAGTAATCTTCATTTCTTTTGTGGGCACCACTTGACTCCTCTTCTTTGTGGGAGAGTCCTTCATGCATTTGAGATTTCACCTTTGTTGTGGGGTGATGAAAGCTTGAGAGTTTTTTTTTTTTTTTTTTGTACTCTCAAAGCTTTGAATTGAGTAGCCCCACTCTACTTGGAAGGAAGGTTGACAGCAGCACCTTCTGCTTTCTTCGTTTGTTGATCTTTAACTTTCAACTGGGGTAGTGTTTAGCCCTTAAGCCTTCTAATGATAACTCTCTTCTAAAACTCGTTTAGAAGTTTCTATTTTTGCGATGATCTAGGGAATGGAGGGTCCATTATTTTGCATGAATTAAATGATACTCATGAGGTAGAACAACCTTAGGGAAAGTGTTTAGGAAAAGAAAATATCTTTGATTAATCGGAGAAATTGAAACAGGCTCGATAGTTTAGATGACACAAACTAGAGGAGGTGTGAAGTACTAGAAAGACAGAACGACTCTTCGAGTTCATACTTGAAAATTTAAAACCTAATCTACTTCTATCAAAGGAGAAAGGGAGAGGATGGTTGTAGCCCCAAAGTGGTAAGTGTAGATTTCTTCTCAGAGCTTCATCTTCTTCATGGATTATGAGGGAGGATTGGTGATGATGTTGGGACGTAACTCTCCATTGTCAAAGAGGTCTTGGATGATGTCCTTCAAGTGGTGACAAGTGTTGGTGTTGTGGCCGGTGAAGTTGTGGTACTTGCAGAATAAGTGATGCACATGATTAGGACCCATATCCTTAGGAGGACCACCTTCCCTTGGTTTGATCTTTTCATTCTTGACAAGAACATCGAGGAGTTCTTCTTGAGTGATTCCTTCAAGTTTGTCATAGTGCCTCTTTTTCTTTTCGGGAGGAGGAACAATAGAATACTTGCTGGTGTTGGAGCGGTTGAATGCAATAGCATTGACTGAAGCATCCTTACTTGTGGTGGGCTTGTTGAAGCGGAAAGTACTTTCCTTCTTTTTACTTTTTAGGAAGTCATCAATCCTAATCCCGGACTCATGGAGTTCATTGAAACTAGGAAAGTAGTTACCGGCTAGCTTCTCTTGAAATTCATCACGGAGGCATTGGAGGAAGATGTGGATTTGCTCTTTGAGAGTAGGTCTTTCGACAATTTCGGTAAGTTTGAGTCTCCATTTTCTAGCAAATTCAGCAAAAGATTCATTGACATGTTGTTTGGTTTGTTCAAGATCCCTCCTAGTAGGGCGGTAAGTGGAGTTGTCTTCAAACTGCCTTTGAAAGACTAAACATGCGGACGACCAATCAAGCCTTATAGTCATAGGAAGAGACATGTACCAATCCCTTGCAGCACCCTCCAAAGTTTGGGGAAAGCATTGGGCCAAAATTGTGTTATCTACGCCCATTGGAAGCATAACCCAAGTGTAGGTCTCAACATGAGCTCGAGGACAAGTAGTACCATTAAACTTGGCAATATCGGGTGTCTTGTACTTGCGAGGGAACTTGGTGATGGATTGTTGAAGAGCATCGGGATCAACTGGGACGAATGACCCCTTTGAAGTGTCAAGGGTTGCAAGTTTCTTCTCAAGGTAGTTTTTAGTAACATGGTCACCAAGTTTAGTAGTTTCACAACTACCTTCTTTCTTGGTTTTAGTACCCTTGGATATATGTCCATCATCGGAGGAGGATGAGGAAGAGGATGAATCAGATTCTTCCTCTTTCTTGCTTGACTTTTTGGTTTTCCTATTCTTTTTGTTGTAGGTTTCCTCTTCATCGAAGGAGGATTCCTCTTTCTGTTTTTGTTTTCTTCCTTTCTTGACTTTCATATCGTGGAGCTCTTGCATGAGGGCGGCCATTTGGGCATTTTGTTCCTCAATTTTCTTACTTTGTTCATCCATCTTAAGCAGGGCTTGGATGAGTTGGGCCTTAGCTTCGTTGATTTCGGCCTCGGTGACAGAAGGAGAAGCAGACATCGTGTCGAGCTTTGGCGAAGAACCTTGATGTGTAGCAATCGTGTTAAACCATGATCGAGTCCCAACAAGTCGGTTGAAAAGGATGAATGAAGGCTTGAAGGTTTGGCCAAAACACGAAAAGACCGAACACTTGTCTCGCACGAGACAAGTAGTCTCGCGCGAGACAACATCACGAGAAGTCACAATTTTTGATTTTAGTCCTAATTTTGATCGGACGGAAAATCCGTTTTGGGGGTTTCTAACATTCGAAATCCAAACCTAAGGACCTAGGGGTCGAAGTCATCCCAAGTAACATCAAGTTTTGTGCAATAAATTTGGTGATAAATTTTTCTCTTTTTAGGGGCAAATCCGAAGGGACAATTATAGGGACATTTCCGAAGGGACAATTCCGAAGCGACAATTTATTGATTTCTTTTCCATGGATTATTGCACAAAACGATCTTGACAAGGGATTACAAGGACTCCAAGATCAAACCGACCGGCCACGGAGTGTCCTAAAAAGTAAATCTACATGATTTGTGGCGATCCAGGGCTGGAAGGCTAGGCTCCACGCGATATGACAATCTAGGTGGATTGAATACGCGGAGTGGGATGATCCAACTTCGGAGAGACCGGCGACTAGGTGGTTACCGTCATCTGTCCTTAGTGTGGATCCCGGGTTAATCAGGGTATGTAGTGCAATGACAGATATAATATGAGCGCGTGTGTGAGAGTCAATCTAGGTGATAGAGAAAATAGAAAGTTTTTTTTGAAAACTAAAAGAAAAACAAATAATGGCCGCACCAAGTGGTTGCCTACGTTTCTCCCAAATTAGGAAGACTCAGGCCGTCGTAGTTCCATATAAAGGAGAGAGAGAGAAAGAGAATTAAATTAATTAATTACAAAGCCCGAGTCAACCAATGACCGGTAAAAATTAAAATAATTAAATCTCACGCAAGTATATAGTTCAAGTAATTAATAATTACTTCTACCCTGCAAAATAAAGTTAATACAAGCAAGATAGAAATAAAGTAAATCTATTTGATATGTGGCGATGCAGGGCTGGAAGGCTAGGCTCCACGCGATATGACAATCTAGGTGGATTGAATACACGGAGTGGGATGATCCAACTTCGGAGAGACCGGCGACTAGGTGGTTACCGTCATCCGTCCTTAGTGTAGGTCCCGGGTTAATCAGGGTATGTAGTGCAATGACAGATATAATATGAGTGCGCGTGTGTGATAGTCAATCTAGGTGATAGAGAAAATAGAAAGTTTTTTTTGAAAACTAAAAGAAAAACAAATAATGGCCGCACCAAGTGGTTGCCTACGTTTCTCCCAAATTAGGAAGACTCAGGCCGTCGTAGTTCCACATAAAGGAGAGAGAGAGAAAGAGAATTAAATTAATTAATTACAAAGCCCGAGTCAACCAATAACCGGTAAAAATTAAAATAATTAAATCTCACGCAAGTATATAGTTCAAGTAATTAATAATTACTTCTACCCTGCAAAATAAAGTTAATATAAGCAAGATAGAAATAATAATTTATTTTGACTTTTCTGGATTTTTAAAGCTTTTCTGTAAGTTTTTGTTTTTTTTTTTAATATGGTCAACTTTGGTACAGGTCAACTGACCTAACACCTTTTTTTTTTTTTTTTAAATGCCGCCGCCAGCCAAAGCCAAACAGAGAAAGTGGCAAACAGAATACTTAGTTTCACGCGGGCCTACCTTGTCCCGCGCTGGACATGCAGTCGAATTTTTTTTTTTTGACGAAAACAGTACAGAAAAATTCGAAAAAAATTTAGAAAAACCAATTTTTTTTTTTTTTTGCAGGAAATTAAAAGATTGATAATACTCAATTGTAACGCAAGTCTAACTCTCTTAATTAATTGTCCCCAGCAGAGTCGCCAAAACTGTGCGTTGATATTTTATGAATAACAGAGTCGCCACTTATTATTTATTTAGGAAAATAATAAGAAAAATCTTTTGATGATTTAAAGAGATTTGAGGGTTCGGGGGTTAAGTTATGAAATGGGAAGGTCGAGGAGCACCCATTCCACCCAATCCGGAGATCGGTCTTGCCAATTTAGTATTATCAATCAAATTAATAATTAAAGAAGAACAAACAAACCCTAATCAATTTCTTAATTAGGAATGTCGGATTGTATGCTTCGAGATTGCCTCCATGGATCGAAGGGAATCTAGGCTGATCCTTTTGATGGGATTACACTACTCTAAAAGCAATTAGAGGGATTGAGAAGAAGAATAGGAATTTACCTAGTGTTTAGAGAGGATTTGGTTTAGAACGTGGTTCTAAGGTGTCTTCTCGGTCGAGAAATGTTTTTGGCAGAGCTTCGCCTTGATTTTAGGCTTGAGCCTTGAATGTTCGTCAATCAACGTGGTTGATGGACGAATTTGAGAGTTGTTTATGAGTGATTTGAAGGAATCTTTCTGGGAGAGAAATCAACAAATTGTGTGTGTTGTGTGTTTTCGATTAGAAATCGGGGACCTCTGAAATACTGAAAGCCATCAAGTATTTATAGGGGTTTAAGAGGTAAAGGTGGATTGGGATACCTCCCAAGAAAGCTTCCAGAGCTCAAATATCATTGGATGCCCGGATTAGATAAGATTTATCAAGAAAAGAGTTTGAAACGGAGAAGGAAAGTGAATATGCACATCCTGCAGAGGGGTTGTCTCGCGCGAAACACGTATGTCCTGCGCGGGACAACTAGTCAAATGATCATTTTGTCTTCTTCAGTTATTCTGTTAGTCAGTTAGGTACAAAACTAACGAGGTTTGTTGGAAACTTAACGAAACATGCCGAAACTAATATGCTTTAATCAAAACACAAAAGAGAGACGAAGAGTAGTGTAATCATGTAATTATTGGTTCAGAATGGGGTGTCTACACCATGACACATGCATGGACTATAAAGATGCTACTTGTGAAACCCTAAATTGACACAGTCTTAGGAGATTCTAGCAATAAATCAATAACAAAGATTTAACAATCGGCCTAATTGCAAAACCCTAGAAATCAATTTAATCAATCAAGAACAAGAGAAAATATAAATAGGATAAAAGAGATGAAAAGAAATTAACCTCAATTGAATTCAAGAACGGTTCCAATAATTAAATCAAAAGCAAAGGAGATTAGTTCTCCATGAAATAATAATCTCCAAAAGTTTTGTAGGTTGAATTCTCAAAAGAAAATAAAAGTTGGAACCCTAATAAAATTTTAAAAGGAAGTATTTAAACTCCACCCTAAAAACCTAAATCAAAAAGGAGAAGAAAAAGAAAAATAAAAAGGTTTTCAAAGTCAACAGCAAACACGCCAGGCCAAGCACGACTCGTGAGATTTATTCCACTCGTGTGATTAGGAGCACGAGTCGTACACCTGGTTACTACTCGTGCCTTGAATTCGATTCGCAGTTGCACTTTGGTCACTGTACTTTTCAGCTTTGCACTTTAGTCTTTCAAGTTTTCAGATTTGCAGATTGGCCCCTGAACTTTATAATTTTAGTTTACTCCCCAATTTTTCATAATTGCAGTTTGGTCACTGGATTTCTCAGATTTCTACAAAACAGTCCTCAGCTTCACAATATTGATCCCTTTTAGGCTTGACTTTTGCTTTTTGAAGATATTACGTCCGAATATGAAATAAAACAACTCAAATACCCTCGGATTACAATAAAATCTCATTTAACATACTATCCCATAATTTCATCAAAACTAAGCTAAATACATAAGAATAGGGATAATATGCCAAGGAAAAGAGGGAATTACATATGATAGAATTCACCACATCAAGCATCCAACTTTCAAAACCACATGTACCTGGCAAACCGTTCGATTGGTTAGTTAGTGACCCCATAGTTGAAAGATGTGTTTAGTCCGTCACATGCCTTACTCATAGAATAGATGGAAACTTGGGGTCTTAGGACTACTCTTATTAGAGTATGATATATTCTTCGCAGGCTTTTGATTTTAGCAGTGATGACTTTGGACACATTCCCTTGAGAATACAGAGTTCGTTTTGTTTAGCTTTTGCATATGTCTGTTTCAGTGTCTAATTTATTATGTAAAATGATTTGAGTTTCCCGACGTTTCTTTTATATAAAGAACCTATCATCGTACGAAATGGTTTGTCTGAGTTAACTTAAAAGCCAATTTTTCTTAAGGACTTATCTTATAAAGTTTCGTTGAAGTCATTTCTAAAAGGCAGGAACAGAAAGTCAGAAATAGTAGAAATATATTGGACATGTATTTATTTATTTATTTATTTATTATTATTTTTTTTTTCTTCTTAAAAGAAGGGGATCAACACATGTATTTATGTGTGAATATTCACGTGTATGTCTGCACGTAGAAATAATTGGTTGGTTTCCATGGCTTCTCTGTGAATGCCGGCAAGAGGTACAGTTTTTAGGAAATATGTGGTTGGTTTCCATGGCTTCTCTGTGAATGCCGGCAAGAGGTACAGTTTTTAGGATTTTACTTTCTCTTGTTGTTAATATGATTTGATGAGCTTATTGTTTATTTTTCTTCTTGCATTCTCTCCCCACTTTTTGTTTTATGGACTACCCATCTGTCTTCTTGGTTTTTCTCTTTTCCTAATTAATTTCATTTATTTCCTGAAAAAAAGAAATATGGACAATCAGCAATTTGTTAACCTATGTTTGTACCACTTTTGCAATTTGGTTCCCAACATTGAAAATTTGTCAATCCGATTTCTAACATTGTCATTTTGTTGCAATTTGATGTAAAAACTAACAAGGTGTTAGTTTTTTACCGGAATGACCGTCATGTGCCATGCGCATACTTTTAGGGGTATTTTGATCATTTCACACCTAGTCGGTGGTGCCTACAACAACTGGTTCACTGAAGCCGCCCCACAACCACCACCATCCAACCATGCCGTCACGTCACACCATCCAAACACCGTCACTTCGAACACTGCCATTGCGCGACCACCACCACCACCACCACCACCGTCATGAAATTCAAAATCACAAAAACTAACATCCAAATTCAAAACAAATCCATAACCAACAATCAATCCAACACCTAGATCAATAACCAATATACAATCTGAGAACTCACATCAAAATTGAAGTTCTAACCATCAGTCCACCATTAACATAATCGAACATCAGTTTCAATATATTCACTTCAATAATTCTCAATACAGAAAATAAAAAATAAGGAATTAATCTAAGACAACATCAAATAGAATCACATCTCCCCAAATCATCTATCAAAATACAAAAAGAAGATCTAAGCTTGTTGAAATTTCAATCTGGAATTGAGATATCTGTTTGTATGAATGCGCACGTTTGTGTGTGCGCGCGCGCGTTTGTGTGTGTGTGTGCACGTTTGTGTGTTTGGGTATGTGCGATTGTGCAATTGTGTGTGCACATTTGTGTTTGTGGGTGTGTGCGATTGGCAAATTTTCAATATTGGGAACCAAATTGCAAAAGTGATACTAACATAGGTTGCCAAATTGTAAATTGCTCAAGAAATATACATGTTATCACCACTATGCACCCGTAATATATTGTGTATTATGCTTGTATATAGATTCATTTGTATGATAATTTCTTCAATCTGAAAAATCATTTGTTGGGCGAACACTAATGATGTAATACTAGTTATCTTATGATTAACATTTTCAGGCGGGAAAAGTTTCCAAAGCGTTGGAGGTCAGTGAAACAATGAAAATGGCTGGCATAAAACATAACATGAAGACCTACTCCATGCTGATCAATGGATTTATAAAGTTGAAAGACTGGGCAAATGCATTTGCAATATTTGAAGATGTACTAAAAGATGGTTTAAAGCCAGATGTGGTGCTCTATAATAACATTATCAAGGCATTCTGTGGCATGGGTAATATTGATCGTGCCACTCGTACTGTTCAAGAGATGCAAAAAGCGAGACATAGGCCAACTTCGCGGACATTTATGCCTATAATACATGGTTTTGCAAGAGCTGGAGATATTAGAAAAGCTTTGGGTATATTTGATACGATGAGAAGGAGTGGATGCATTCCAACTGTACACACTTACAATGCTCTGATTCTTGGTCTTGTTGAAAAGCGACAGGTGAGTCATATTGAAGATATATATGGGGAATTAAGATCTTACAGTTGCATAATTATTGCTTATCTTTCTTTTTATTATTGTTTTATTCAGGCACGGAAACTTTCCTCTCCTGTGAACAATTTTCACATGAGAGTCGCTCCCTTATAAAGGCTCAGTCAGAAAAATAAACAAAATACACGAACTTAAAGACAACAGGAAAGAGCATACATGTTAGGGACACACTTCCTTGTGTTCAAAAATAACTGTTAACTTTTCCAGATTGCAAATATATTAAATTGAATATGTATCTAATCTTGGAGAAAAACAGTGAAGAGTTGTTTGGAACTTCATCACCCTTCAGTATCAGGTATCCCATGCAATACCTACTAAGATGAGAGCATGTTCAGGGAAAGTGATACCCCGGGTGCACACTTGAATAAACTTGCCAATTGCCATACCATTTTGAAAGAAGACCTCATGATTAAGCTGGTATACTATGCAAGAGTTTTATTGGTGCCACCGTGTGCAAAGTTGCATCAATATTTGAGGTTTAGGTGGATAATTAGTGGTTTAAGAGTTATGACCTATAAATTTGACTGCTCTATTAGGGACACTGAGTTCACCACTTATGGCTATGTCCATCTCAAATTCTCAGTTCATTATCTTTCACTAGGCTCAGCTTCTGTTGCTTCTGGCAATGTCTATTTTTGTTTATTATTAACTGAAGCAGTGCCTTTTACCTTGAAGCTATTACCTAGGCTAACACTTAATCATTTTTCAGGACTGCCACTAGCTTTCACTTTGATGAACTTGTAAATACTGTCAGCTTCCATTGGTCCTTGCTCACTTGGAACCTTAACTGATAACGTTTTGCAAGGTCTGATGTTGCAAGAAGTAAAACAGATCTGGCAGTAATTAGTCTGATAATTATGTGACAGTATACTATATTTCTGCTCTAAAACGACTTACTCTAGACATTCTTGCTCTTTATTTAGTGTCCTTGGAATTAACAATAAAAATATGTATAATTACAGCTTTCCTTTTAGTTATTGCCTCCATTATCATAATAGGCATTTCTGAGTCTTATCTAATTTCCTGCAGATGGAGAGAGCTGTTAAAGTACTAGACGAAATGTTGGTGGCAGGCATTAGTCCAGACAAGCATACATATACGACTATTATGCATGGTTATGCATCACTTGGGGACACAGGGAAAGCATTTGAGTATTTCTCCAAACTCAAAAATGATGGACTGGATGTTGATGTGTTCACCTACGAGGCTCTTCTCAAGTCCTGCTGTAAATCTGGACGAATGCAAAGTGCTTTAGCAGTGACAAAAGAAATGAGTGCTCAAAGTATTCCCAGAACCATCTATGTCTATAACATTCTTATAGATGGGTATGGATTAATTCATCAACTTTTGAACCTCATTGCAATAGATTAATGTTAAAAATAGCTCCTTTGGTTTTTGCTTTTTTGTTTTTGTTTTTCTTAACCCTTTTTTTGCTTGGTTATAGTTCTTCGTACTGCATCTCTCTTCATATTTGTTTCTATTATCTTCTATGTAGATGGGCTCGGAGAGGTGATGTTTGGGAAGCTGCTGATCTGATGCATCAAATGAAGCAAGAAGGGGTCCAACCCGACATCCATACGTACACATCTTTCATAAATGCTTGCTCTAAAGCTGGAGACATGCTGGTAAGCTTTTACTAAGTGCTCTAGTTCAACTCCATATTCATTGTCAAAAGGTATTTTTTTCTCGAGCTTATGCCAATTTCCAGCCAATGGGGTGGTCTTTTCATTTGATATTAACAGGTTGTAGTGATTCTGGACATAATACTGCTGAATAGGTGAATACTCCATCAGTTCTGCCCCAGATTTCCACAAATACCCTTTCTTTCTCATCAACTACTATTTCTAATCCTAAATAATGTAAATAAATTTGGAAACTCATCGGCGTATAAGCTAGGGTTTTGAAACAAGAATCTTAGTTTGCATTCCCCAAGATAGAAAGTAGAACTCTTTGAGCTTTGAGGTACGGATAGATTAATTGTGCTTGTAGGAAGTTAAACTCTCCGAGGCGGAACTTGGAGACTTATTGTGCTAGTTATTCTTCCCTTTGTTTTTTTTTCCCAATTCCCAACAAAACAGTGAACATTTATACCATATAAATATGTTACTACAAACCACTTGATAGTAAACCATGCAAAAGTCGGAAAAAATATATATTCATAAACTGATTTCTTTTATGTCCTCAAAAAGGAATCACAACTGAAGGGAAAATAGAACATCACATGATCCTCATCAAAATTTTTAGTAAGAAACTAATTTCAAGATATTTAGTACTTGACTGGAGCAAGAATGCCCAATTGGTCACCAAGCTTCTCCTCTGCAGCCTTCTTGGCCTTGAGCCTCAATTTAGTCAACTGCTTCTTCCTCTCATAGACAACCTGGGCTCTTTCCTTCCTCTTCTTCTCAAGCTCCTTGATGGTATCATAGTGATTCCATCCAACCTCAGATGAAAGTCTGCCCAACAAACAGTACTTGTGTCCAGCTTGAAGTCTTAGAACCTTGAGAGCAACTGGAATGACCATCCCCTTAATTTTATCATAAGGAGGTGGGACACCTTTGTAGACATTCAACCTAGCCAAAGATGCAGCTCCACACTTAGTCTAGTGTGGAATCATCCCGCGGATGGTGTGCCAAAGGATTTGGAAGGAGCACGGAAATGATGGGACCGTGAGAAGGTTTGGTGTTCATACGTTTACGGAGAAAACTCAAATACTTCATTTTCTGTCGAACGAGGCCTCGGAGACACAGATCTCTTCGCAAAGAATGACGACGACTTTCTGGCCATTAAGGAGCTCCTTAGCAATGATGGAGGACAATCGGCCGAGCATGTGGCGGCGGGCGTCCACCACCACTTGCTGCGCACAAATACCTGACTCAGACACCATTTTCTCTCACCTCTCTCTCTCTCTCTCTCTCTCTCTCTCTCTCTCTCTCTCTCTCTCTCTCTCTCTCTCTCACGCACACTAGTTATTCTTCCCTTTGAACCATTGTTACTTTGTGTAAAACATCTATCAAAATAGCTCTTTATGCTGCCTTTTAGTTTCATATTTCTCGTTATGCTCCCTTTGTCCCATAGTCCCATTTCCCATTTTTTGTTTGTCCCAAAAAGAGAGTCTCATTTACAAAATTGATAAGTTAAAATCATTGAACATCCAAAGTTGCCCAACCCGAAAGAAGGGGGATAGAAAGAGAGTAGTGTCCAATGAGAACAATTGTTAACAATTGTTAGTGGAGTAAAGGAGTAATAACTAAACTTTATCAAGGAAAGTGATGTAAATGAAAACAAGTTGTTACAATGTTTGAATAGTCAAAATGGGACTATTATTATGGGGCGGATGGAGTATATTTCTGTAGAGTGAGATTCAGATGATCTTAGTATTTCATTGATGTTGGAATCTAACCTACATGATTACAGTTCAAAGATTTTGAGATTAAAGTAACATGAAAATGGAGGTTTTTTACTTTCATATACAGCTGAGTTTAGTCCGGTTACAATTAAGAATTTGTCTGTTAAGATGGCTAAGCTTTAAAGGATTTTGCAGAGGGCAACAAAAACAATTGAAGAAATGGAGGAACTTGGAGTGAAGCCTAATGTAAAAACATATACCACATTAATTCATGGCTGGGCCCGTGCCAACCTCCCAGAAAAAGCTTTGAAATGCTTTGAAGAGATGAAGGTAGCGGGGTTGCAGCCCGACAAAGCAGTATATCATTGCTTGATGACATCTTTGTTATCAAGGGCTTCTATTGCTGAAGAATACCTTTACTCAGGAATCCTCCGCATCTGCGAAGACATGGTGCAGTCTGAGTTGACCGTTGATATGGGGACCGCAGTTCATTGGTCTAGATGCTTGCGTAAAATTGAGAGGACAGGTGGCGATATCACAGAAGCCTTGCAGAAAACTTTCCCACCCGATTGGAATTCTCGGGGGGATAAATTGAGTGAAATGTCTGAACCAGATGACAGTGACAAGGACGATGCTGAGTCTGATGATTTCACTGATCTTGATCCCGATATGGAAAGACAGGTTGGATGACATGAGATTTTCTGTACCACTGATCTAAAGTCTCCTAATTATTAGGGCTGATGTCATCTAAATATGTGAGCCATTGGATCAATAGTTATATAGAGTGTGGTACACAAAGTTGAAATGAGTGAATTAGAGCTTAGTTTGGTAGTCCTAATCTAATCTGTACCCAGAGATGAGTCAATTTATTTGTAAATACATTCTTCTATGTCAATATATGTACAAGTGTTTGCCCCAAGAATTCGATTTCCATTGGCAATAGCGAATTCTGTTTTCAGGAAAAATTGAAATACCAGGAGGAGCATGCATGCCCACTGGCGTTGGAAATA
This sequence comes from Adenophora triphylla var. japonica, assembly GCA_022495995.1. Classification (NCBI taxonomy): domain Eukaryota; kingdom Viridiplantae; phylum Streptophyta; class Magnoliopsida; order Asterales; family Campanulaceae; genus Adenophora; species Adenophora triphylla. The sequence continues at coordinate 301,443 of JAFEMH010001186.1, forward strand.
TCAGTTAAACATGACAGGTACCCGGGCGGAGACAGAACAACAGTTTGTTCTAACATTCTTGTTGTAACGACCCCAAATTTCCACAACAATAATAATACTTAATTGATAATAAAATAAACTCCAACGGCTACTAAAACCATAATTTAAAAACTAACCACAATTTGAAATAACTTAAATGCTGAAAAACTGTAACACTTTTAACGGCTAGTACAATCCACTAGCTCAAAAAAAACTTTAATGTCTAACAATCTCTCAATTAATTGAAATAACTAACTAAAGAGTCCAAATTGAAATAAACTAAACGATCCTTGAACTCCTTATGAGGTGCTCCCGATCCGTTTCACGTTCTTCCTATATGAAATCTGGAAGAAAAAGAGTATGAAAGGGTGAGCGAACAATGCCCAGTAAGTTCATATACAACCCCTCCGGTTACTAAAGAGGAGTTGACCTGAAGGAATATCAAACGATACAATTTTCAACTAACAATCGAAGACATAACGAAGTACAAATTCGAAATCATTGTTTAACAAATTCTCAAATCACATGTCTTTCAAAATCTCAATGGTTTCACGAACTGAGTTGACAAATATTTTGGAGTTTCAAATGATGGCAAAATCGATTCAAATTGACTCGAATGATTTACTTAATTAAAAAGCGTCCCATACCGGCTTTAACTAACTAAACCACTCACAGATTATAAGAAATTCAAAGGGTGATAAGGTGAACAAAGTTGACTCGAGTAATCTAATTATCTACAACTGTCCTATACCGGTAGTAGATAATCAAATCACTCATGAACATCATGATCACATAAGTGGTCTGACCTTATCAAACCAAAATCCCATAAAGGGAACAAAAGCCCACAAAGAGCACTAATACCCACAAAGGGTTCGAATCCCACAAAGGGCACAAAGGTTGACTCCGCAGAGTCCTAAACAGTGCACCACAACTACATTGAAGCGGTGAACTAAGTTTGCCCGAAGGCCAAAATATCAAATATACCCCCGGAGCAGGGTTGTCTAACTTAATGATCATTAATGGAACAAAGTTATATCATATCAAACTCATTTTATACAAAATACGAACTTTCACAAAGACAATAAAATTTTCGTATTTTCGAAATCAAAGAACGATATAACAACCGAATAACAAAAGATTAGCAAATAACGGTAGCAGGGAGTCAAAACAAATGCGACGCGAGGTCAGCTTTTTCGTATCAAATGAACGTACATCGCCAAGAAATATGCGGAAGCCTAAACAATGAAACGGAACGGAATCAATTAACTTAAAGATGTATAATCCCTTACCTTAGGGTTGCTTAGTACTTCCAACAATGCTTCACGCGCCCGAATCTACAATCATTGTAAAAAGGTTTCTTAGGGCATAAGAAATTCCTACTTTCTTAACCCAAAACTTATCTTTAAACAACCTTGATATTCTTAGAGTTATTATCTTTTAACTCTCCTAGAGGTTGTTCTTTTACCCCATTCGATTTATCAATCATCCTTGGGTTTTTTTTTTTCTAGGTTTAACCCTTAATTACTTCCCTTTAATCTCCCTTACACACACTAACTCACCTTTCTCAGCATTGAAAACACACCCTAAAACACACAGCTGACTACGCACACACACACAAATACACACACTGCTGCCCATACATCAGTGCACACACCCACACATTCCCAGCAAACACACACTGCACATATGCAACACACATTCACAGCAGAACACACACCCACACACCAGAACACACGCACACATGCACACAACTCCACCACAAACACACGCAAACACACCACAGACACATAAACTCACGCACACACTCTGTATACCCCCAAAAACACACACTGCAGCACACACAACTCCCTGTAAACACACACACAGACACACACATACCCATCACAAACCCTAATTTCTTTCATAAACCTTAGCATGAATTAATACCCAAGATAAACATGTTCAAACCTTGATTATCAATCCAAGAGTTCTAGGGTTTTCTAGGTTTCAAGAATCATAACAAAAGAGGATTGATTCTTACCTTGGATTGAGTCTGACTACACAACGATGGAGCCTTCTTCTTCTTCTCCAAGTCTCGGCTCCTCTCTTTCTCTCTTCACGGCAATTCCCTTGGCCGCTCCTCTCTCTCTAATCGCTTTCTCTCTCTTTGCGGTTCCCTCTCTCTCACGACTGTTTCTCTCTACCGCCTCCCCCTTCTATTTTCTAATTACGTGAAGAACAACTAGGGCTGCTAGGGTTGGTTTAATTTGTATAAATAGGTAAGTTTTCTAAACCTAGGCTAATTGGGTTTTCTAAGCCCACAAGGATTTCTTAAGCCCAATAGAAAAGTTCACAGCTCTAATCCAATTACTAGAAGGAATAAAAATAATTTAATTAATAAAAGAGAAGAAAAGGAAACTAAAACTCAGGTTATTACATTCTTACCCCCTTAAAAGAAGTTTAGTCCTCTAAACTTAACGTACCTGCCACAGTCCAATTTGCATCGTCATCATCTCTAGCTTTCATAGTAAAGACTCTTCCGGTACGCTTTGAATTTGAGTCATCCTTGTTGTCCTTACCCTTGTCCTTGTTCTCACGATCCTTTGTGAACCTCTCTTTAAGTGGTTCAGGGCAATCCTTAATCATATGCCCGGTCTTCCCACAGTTGAAACACGCCTTTATGATTCTATAACAACGTTGGGTTTCATGATTACCCCCACACTCACTACACTTGGCACCATCAGTACGTTGTGTTACCTGTTTCTTTGCTTGACTTCCTGAATCCCTATTATCCTGAAAACTTGTTTGTCTATCTCTCTTTTTATGCTTATCATTCCAATCTGTCTGCACTTCGATAAGACCTCTTTCCACTAGCAACGCCTTGTTTACCACGTCCTTATACGTCTTAAGTTCAAATGGTACCACTCCCCTCTTGATCGCGAGGCTTTAACCCCTCTTCAAACCTACGCACGCGATTTTCTTCAGTTGCTACGTAAGTAGGGGCAAACTTGGCAAGACGTGCAAACTCAGCCTCATACTCAGACACCGTCTTGTCCTTCTGAACTAGCTTAATAAAGTCATTCTCTCTCTGAATTTGCTCACTCCTAGGGAAATACTTTTCATAAAAGGCCACCTTGAAATCTTCCCAAGTAAACAAAAACTCGTCATTCTGATGTTTGCGCTTCTCCATAAGCCACCAATCATAGGCCCCCTCCTTCAACATGAAGGTGGCACACGACACCTTAATACTCTCACGACAGCGCATCCCCTCAAATGTCTTTTCCATCTCTTGCACCCAATCCTCTGCTGCTATAGGTCCCCCAATACCACTAAAGGTTGCGCTAGTATGCTTTTTAAATTCTGCTAAGTCACTACTCTGCCTAGGTGGGACACCACCAACTGTTCTTCTTGAACACATTTGTTCTTTGGATTAATCACGTAAGTGCTTGCAACAAGGGGACTAATGCACGCCACGGCGCTCTTGGTTCTTTGCACCCCATGGCCATTGGTCCCATTGGCTTGATTACCATCCTGTGCATTTTGGGTATTCTCAACCCTATGATTTGAACTATTCTCAGCTGAAACCTCATGGTTGTCATTCTCAACTTGATCCTCTTCCCTCACATCATTAGTCTGATTCTGTTGTCGACCTCTCCGGTTTTGAATCCTTGTACTCACTCTTCTTTTCGCCATTAACCTAAAATGGCAAAAAGGGAAAATAGTCATAAATCCAAATAGATAAGATTTTGATACACTAAGAAATAAACATTATAAACTTTCATAATTTGGTAAAGCAACTAATCTTATCATAACAATCTACACTAACACTCCCAGAATGACACTGAGATCTAACCTGAGACTCAGATCAAACTTATTCTTACAAATCCTAAACTTCCAAGGATCTAAAAACTCAAATAAAACTTATCCTCATACATCCTATCTCCCAAGGATCTAAAGCCAAAGCTCTGATACCAACTGTAACGACCCCGAATTTCCACAACAATAATAATACTTAATTGATAATAAAATAAACTCCAACGGCTACTAAAACCATAATTTAAAAACTAACCACAATTTGAAATAACTTAAATGCTGAAAAACTGTAACACTTTTAACGGCTAGTACAATCCACTAGCTCAAAAAAAACTTTAATGTCTAACAATCTCTCAATTAACTGAAATAACTAACTAAAGAGTCCAAATTGAAATAAACTAAACGATCCTTGAACTCCTTATGAGGTGCTCCCGATCCGTTTCACGTTCTTCCTATATGAAATCTGGAAGAAAAAGAGTATGAAAGGGTGAGCGAACAATGCCCAGTAAGTTCATATACAACCCCTCCGGTTACTAAAGAGGAGTTGACCTGAAGGAATATCAAACGATACAATTTTCAACTAACAATCGAAGACATAACGAAGTACAAATTCGAAATCATTGTTTAACAAATTCTCAAATCACATGTCTTTCAAAATCTCAATGGTTTCACGAACTGAGTTGACAAATATTTTGGAGTTTCAAATGATGGCAAAATCGATTCAAATTGACTCGAATGATTTACTTAATTAAAAACTGTCCCATACCAGCTTTAACTAACTAAACCACTCACAGATTATAAGAAATTCAAAGGAGATAAGCCGAACAAAGTTGACTCGAGTAATCTAATTATCTACAACCGTCCCATACCAGTAGTAGATAATCAAATCACTCATGAGACATCATGATCACATAAGTGGTCCACTGACCTTATCAAACCAAAATCCCATAAAGGGAACAAAAGCCCACAAAGAGCACTAATACCCACAAAGGGTTCGAATCCCACAAAGGGCACAAAGGTTGACTCCGCAGAGTCCTAAACAGTGCACCACAACTACATTGAAGCGGTGAACTAAGTTTGCCCGAAGGCCAAAATATCAAATATACCCCGCCGGAGCAGGTTGTCTAACTTAGTGATCATTAATGGAACAAAGTTATATCATATCAAACTCATTTTATACAAAATACGAACTTTCACAAAGACAATAAAATTTTCGTATTTTCGAAATCAAAGAACGATATAACAACCGAATAACAAAAGATTAGCAAATAACGGTAACCGAGGGAGTCAAAACAAATACTGACGCGAGGTCAGCTTTTTCGTATCAAATGAACGTACATCGCCAAGAAATATGCGGAAGCCTAAACAATGAAACGGAACGGAATCAATTAACTTAAAGATGTATAATCCCTTACCTTAGGGTTGCTTAGTACTTCCAACAATGCTTCACGCGCCCGAATCTACAATCATTGTAAAAAGGTTTCTTAGGGCATAAGAAATTCCTACTTTCTTAACCCAAAACTTATCTTTAAACAACCTTGATATTCTTAGAGTTATTATCTTTTAACTCTCCTAGAGGTTGTTCTTTTACCCCATTCGATTTATCAATCATCCTTGGGTTTTTTTTTTTTTCTAGGTTTAACCCTTAATTACTTCCCTTTAATCTCCCTTACACACACTAACTCACCTTTCTCAGCATTGAAAACACACCCTAAAACACACAGCTGACTACGCACACACACACAAATACACACACTGCTGCCCATACATCAGTGCACACACCCACACATTCCCAGCAAACACACACTGCACATATGCAACACACATTCACAGCAGAACACACACCCACACACCAGAACACACGCACACATGCACACAACTCCACCACAAACACACGCAAACACACCACAGACACATAAACTCACGCACACACTCTGTATACCCCCAAAAACACACACTGCAGCACACACAACTCCCTGTAAACACACACACAGACACACACATACCCATCACAAACCCTAATTTCTTTCATAAACCTTAGCATGAATTAATACCCAAGATAAACATGTTCAAACCTTGATTATCAATCCAAGAGTTCTAGGGTTTTCTAGGTTTCAAGAATCATAACAAAAGAGGATTGATTCTTACCTTGGATTGAGTCTGACTACACAACGATGGAGCCTTCTTCTTCTTCTCCAAGTCTCGGCTCCTCTCTTTCTCTCTTCACGGCAATTCCCTTGGCCGCTCCTCTCTCTCTAATCGCTTTCTCTCTCTTTGCGGTTCCCTCTCTCTCACGACTGTTTCTCTCTACCGCCTCCCCCTTCTATTTTCTAATTACGTGAAGAACAACTAGGGCTGCTAGGGTTGGTTTAATTTGTATAAATAGGTAAGTTTTCTAAACCTAGGCTAATTGGGTTTTCTAAGCCCACAAGGATTTCTTAAGCCCAATAGAAAAGTTCACAGCTCTAATCCAATTACTAGAAGGAATAAAAATAATTTAATTAATAAAAGAGAAGAAAAGGAAACTAAAACTCAGGTTATTACACTTGTGTTGTTGGATTAGAGTTAGTAAGTTGAATGAATGACTGTCGGTTAGAAGGTTAGCGATTACATCTAATCATTGTGCTTTCCTGCTCAGTTTCTTTCTTCTAGGTTATAGCTAATCACGACTTAAATCAGTCTCTAGTTTGTTAGTTCAATTCTTGTGAGATGGAGTTGTACCTTAAAGATGCTGCCTAAAAAAATAGTAATTTGGGCTTACGAACCCTCGAATGATAAATGGTTATAAAAGGCCCAACTTGAGATAGGCCCAAGAAGAATGTCGCGGGAAATATGGTCAAGGGTATGATGCAGTCTGAGGCAGCAAACGAAACAGAGGAGGTCTTCTGGGATTGAGGCGGCTGCCTCAAGGAAGCCCAGGCGGGCGCCTGGTGGCCAGGCGAGGACATCAGCAAGGGCGGCACCGGAAGGATTCTGCATTGGGCTGGGTTTGGGCTGTGAGTGTTTAGGGTTTTTATGTTTTATTTTAATGCTTTTATTTTAATATTAAGTAGGGCTATTTGTGTAATTCGTCATTTATTAATTAGGGTTTCTAGAATATTCTTAGGATTAGTATTTAAACAATGTTAGGGCTTTTGTATTGAGGCAGTTTTTGTTGATTGAATAAAGAAAAGAAAAGCTTTGACTTTCGAAAATTGTTTCTTGTCAAGAAACAATTTTCGAATACATGGAAAGGGAGAAAAGAAAAAAGAAAATAAGATTGATCCCTTAGAGATATAGTAGCAAGCCCTAATTGCCTTTTGGATATTGCCTTTATCTTTCTAGTCATATTTTACATACCTTTAAAAATTATTAGAAAGAAGCATCTTGGGGATATTTTAGAGAAATAATTTTTAAGACAATAACCTAATATAGCATATATAGAATTTGATCAAGTAAAGCATGCTAGAAGGATAAATCGATAGATCAATTACTTGGTAAAAAGAGAAGCTTTCACTCTTTAGAGTGATTTTTGAGAAAATGAATTTATTACTTTAATGTACAAATGGAAGTATAAACACTCATTCACAAACTAGAAGCTTTCATTGAATTGGATTACATTTTTGAATCACAGGGGCGAAAAATGGATGATGATAGTGGAAAAATCTTATCAAGGCTTCAACAATTTTATCTTATTTTTGCACGTGTTAAATTTTTTGCAAAAGACCTTAGTAATTTTTTGATCCTTTCAAGTAGGAGACATTGTGGCTGCGAACCCCATATTCCTAATACTTAGATCAAGAATACTTCGGATATTATTTCCATTTGGCAAGGAAGCATCGTCGCAGCGAACGCCGTGCCCCGAGTTACTTAGGAAGTAATATATTTCTTTTTGCTTTTAAGATTTGGTGACTAAGTCACTCTTTTAGCAATAAGATAAAATGCTAACCTTGATTTGATTAGTGGAAATGAAAAGATGGAATTTTATTGAAGGGGTGTGATTCAAGGGGTGCAAAACAAGGTAAATGCTTCTAATAAGGGAATAAGCATAAATAAAATTCTAAATGTACAATTTAAAAAATATTTTCAAAATTTTTCATAAGGACAATCAAGTGTATAAAGATGATCAATAAAGATTTAATCTAATCAAATGCTTTTTCTTGACAAAATCATATACTCCCTCCGTCCCAATAGTAGCTTCCCATTTTGCCATTTTGGGTGTCCCGTTAATAGCTTCCACTTTCCTTTTTTGGCAAAGGAATCTTTACTATTCCCTCCACTCATTCTCTCTCCTACATTATTTTAATACTCACAACACTATTATAATTTACTATTCCCTCCACTCATTCTCTCTCCTATTTTCAAATTACACTCACAACATTTTTACTTCTCCCTCATTTTCTTAATTTGCGTGCAACCCAAAAATTGGGCAACTCTTATTGGGACGGAGGGAGTATATTGCTATACTAACTTATGAGGCTTTTATTTTATTTCCTAAAAATATCCTTATATTTTTCTTCTTATTAATTTCTAAGTTTATAAAAAATATGAGAGGAAAATTAAAGGCATTATCCTAGGGCAAATAGCAAGCATAAGATTAATAATATGGATCATCATAGGGATTTTTTTTTTATATACTAGACATGCATAAAAAGAAAAGAAAATGCAACTAAGTTAAAAAAAAGAAAAATTAAACTAGAAAGCATGTAAATTTTAAACTAAAAAGCATGTAAATTAAAACTAGAAAACAAGTAAAGATAGATAGATATACCCCCCCACACTTGGAGTGAACATTGTCCTCAATGTTTCAAGGAACAACGTCAATCCCGGGAGGGTAAAGAGAAAAACTTAAAAAGACTTCCGGAAATGATGGTGGATAGGTGTTTGGCTGATGGATTTGTGGAGGATTGAGGTTGAATTTGTGAGTTTAAATGGTGGAGAAGGAGGTATTTAAGGTGGGTGGGGCTGAGATATAGAGAGAGAATTGAAGAAGATGAAGTGAATGAGGGAGGAAAGGGAGAGAGACGCGTCTTTTGACTGGAACGACGCATATTCCTAGACGATTTGCATGGTCGTGTCAAGGGAGTTGCACGACCGCTCCCCCTTGCTGAGTCAACTCATCCTGACTCGATAAGAACTGCACGGCCGCTCCATGTTATATAGCACGGCCGTGCTAACCACTGTTCACCATTTTATTTTTTTCTTTTTCTCTTATTTTTGTATACCTATAAAACAAAGTTAGCACAAGATAATAATAATTATAAAAATAAAATATTAAAAAAATACAATAAAACAAAAAATAATCCATCGGTTACCATCCCGATGATGCTTGTTTTAGGTCTTTAGCTCGACCCCTTTCCGGTAGTAGGAGATGTGTGATATTTTGATGGCCTTTTGTCATTGACAATTTGCCAGTGCATTCCTTCTGGAGTAATCAATATCTTCTGTGGTAGACATTTTTTCCATCCCGACTTCTTTGGTAGAACAAGTGACCTATAGTCTTTGCACTTTCGAAAATTCGAAGTGACCTTCTTCCTTGTTCTCTTTGATTTTTTCACTGCATTGTTAGTTTCGGGACAAGCAGAAATATCTATTGCATCAATATTACTATTGCAAATCAAAGGTTTATCATTTATGGGATCATTTTCTATTTCTTCCTTTGATTGCGATTCCTCACCCATCTCATATTCTTCACTTGGGGTGTAGGTCTCAAAATAGGGATCCTCAAGAACTGATCTTTTCATACTAAATTCGACTTTTTCTTTCCCCACATTTAGAAAAAAGGTGCCATTTTTCACATCTATAATTGCCCCTGCAGTGGCAAGAAATGGCTTTCCTAAAATGACGGGAATTTGATGATCTTCCGCCATATCAAGGATCACAAAGTCGACAGGGATGATCAAATTCCCTACTCGACATGGCATGTTTTTCATAATACCAACGGGGTATTGAACGGAACGGTCTGCCAATTGGAGAGTTATGGTAGTGGATTTGAGTTCCCCTATACCAAGTCTCTCACTTACCGATAATGGCATCAAACTTACGCTAGCTCCTAATCAAGCACAACGTTATCGATATTGATTCTGCCAACACAACAAGGAATTGTAAATGTACCCGGATCCTTTAATTTTGGAGAATTTTTATTTTGCAAGACATCGCTTACTTCCTCCGCTAACATAACATTTTCATATTCTTCTAGCCTTTCTTTTTCAAAAGTTAATTTCTTTAAAGGTTTAACAGATAAAGTCATATCTTCAAGTTTTTTGAAATATGGAATGTTGACATTAATGGCATCTAGGTTCTCAAGAAGTTCATCATAATCCTTGTCTTCTTTCCTAGGGGGTTCCGTCCCTGAATTAGTCTCAACCATCGGTGGGATTGGACTAAAATCAATATTTCTAGGGCATTCATTTAGCATTTCACGCTCATCCCTAGTTTTTACCACGTTCACATGCTCGTTTGATTTTTGAGGTTGACCAGGAAGACTCCCTTGTGGCCTACTCGTTGGGATAGCCTGTTGAGCTTGTTGAGTTTCTAGCATCTTATAATGCGCTGCTAAGTTATCAAATCTAGCATTTAAAAGTTTAAAACATTCCCTAAATTCATTATTGATCTTTTCTTGAGAATTTTTATTTTCAACCACAAAATCCATTAAAAGATCCAATTTTGATTTAGGGGGGAAGGTACTTGCATTGTTATTGAAATTCATAGGTGCAAATCCCGGAGGTTGTGTAGATGGTTGCGGGTTTAGAACGTTGTTATTCTTATAGGAGAAGTTGGGGTGATTCCTCCATTCGGGATTGTATGTATTAGAATACATCCCCCCCTTCTGTCCAAAAGAATTCACAAAGTTCACTTGATCATTAGAACTAATGTCAAGCAACTCGCAATTATTCGTACTATGTGAGTTAGACCCACATAGTTCACATAAAACATTTATATTTGTCATGGGATTGACATTAAGATTTTCAAATTTTTTCAAAAGCATGTCAACCTTAGAAGAGAGAAGAGTAACTGCATCAACATTATATTTACCAGTCGTACCTTGTTGTTGCTCCCTCTCGTTTGACCATTGGTAATGGTTCAATGCAATATTTTCGATAAGGTCATATGCCTCATCGACTAATTTGTTCATCAATGCTCCTTCTGCAGCGGCATCAATGGTCTCTCTTGTCTTGAATATGAGACCGTTGTAGAAGGTGTGAACAATCAACCACTTTTCGAGCCCGTGGTGGGGGCACATTCTGAGAAGTTCCTTGAACCTCTCCCATGCTGTAAGTACCCAAATCTGGCTCATGCCTTCCTTTGCGTTAAAAGTCATTACTTTATCTTGAATTAGCATTCTTTTGTCATCTTTGTGCATCCTTTACATATTAAATGCTAATTTCCCTCATAAAAATGCATCCTTTGCATAAAAATCATCCCTTTAAAACCAAAAAGCATCCTTTGCAAATCAAAAGCATCCTTTGCAACCCAAAATGTCATCTTTTCACTAAAAATGTCATTTTTACATGCATTTCCCCATGTCCCCATTAGTAACCTTTAGAACGGACTGGTGTAAAGATCCTATCTTTACATCGTTTCTTCCATAAAAGGTGCCATAATCTCTTTAGAAAGGGATAAACCTTGAACCTATATCTCCGATTATCGCTTGAGACGAGCATGATAGCTCCAATATAAGCTCAATCGTCTCAAGGCGTAGGATTGATGGGCTAAGGTCATTCCTTTCCTAAAGAACCTCATTTTGGACTATAAAAGAGAGTCTTTCTCTCGATCACGCAAGTCCCAAGGTTAAAAAGCGATGATCACAAGTCCAAATTGAGGACGAGATCAAAATCCCGAACACACAAAAATCCAAGGAATACCGAGCGACAACCAACTAAATGGTTTGTACGTCCGTAAGACAACTTGGGACATTGCCCCCCCCTCTCTTTTCAAAAACATGCACACAAGAAAGCACGCAAGCAAGCACGAAAAATGGAATCTAGGGAGACTTGCTACGGCAAGGCACCTTGGGTGAACGACGATCCGTTCTTCCCAAGGGGTAACTTAACCTCCGAACCCTAAAATCCTTTTTTTCAAAGTTTTGAGGAAATCAAAATGGCGTGGCGACTCCATTTTTTAAATTAAACCGGATGTTTTCAAACTCATGTGAATCCGATCTAAAAAACAAAAATTTAGAATTCGGGCACACATTCACAGTTTGGCGACTCCGCTGGAGAAATCCCAAAGGAGAAAAGCTTTCATTTTCAAAATAAACGATACCCGGTATATAGGTGGAAACCATTTAACCTTCCTGTATCGCTCCCTAACCCGGGGCTTGGGATAAACGGTGGTCTAACAATCCCACGTACCGGTATCTCTTTTCGAAAAATAAAATATAAAAAGAAAGCTTTTTTCCTTTGAGCGGGTTAGACTCCCATCGCGGATTCCAATTATCGTGCTTGCTTTCTTTGCCTTGCATTGCATCATTTGCATCTTGGGAATTGTGCATACTTTGAACAGGAAGCCTTCTCAAGGCTAAAAGGTGCCTAAAATATTCGGGAAACAACCTGAAATAGCAAAGGAGTGGAACCTGGAAAATTGATCCATGCAGTCGTACGGCTCAATCCTCCTTGGATTCTGACCGGACGGCCTCAGTGGCAATTCCACCAGGAAAAATTGAGGTTAATCTGGCAGCCTTGGCAGCTTGGGGCTATTCAGTTCCAAGACTGACTGGGGCTCCCAGAAAATTTACGTGCCTTTAACTGTTGCATTTTCCCCCGTCCCGAAAATCATTCCTTTAAAACACATTTATGAAAATCTCTATTTTAACTCTAAAAGGAATATTTTTAGGAGGCCGCACACTACGCGCACCTTATATATCCTGTACACTTTGCACGCACGTCCCTTTAAACCCGGGGTAGTTTTTCAAATTAGCCACGGACAGCCTTACGATGCTCCCGGGCGCGCACGGAATCACCCCAAACTCCCCATGGCAGCCAGTGTCGACCAATGCACAGTCCGTGTCACACGTTTCAAAAAACCGTGACTTTTGGTTGGTTTTTGGTCTAGTCCGTGTCATATAGCCCAGTTGCATATCCCCGTAAAGGTCAAGCCTTAGTTCATAACGGAAGTCAAGATCTTTCGCTCAAGCGAAACTCTGCCGAAATTCCGACAAGGAAAACTCGGTAGAATCTTGACTCCGACATTGACTTTGGCCCTGACCTGTACGGAATGTGTAAGAGTCGAGACCGAGTCCATGCCAAAAATCCAAAAGATCTTTCGCTCAAACGAAGCTCTGCCAAAATTCCGACAAGGAAAAATTGGCAAGATCTTAACCTGGCATTGACTTCGATTTTGACTCACGCACGGCGTATGCAACGAAGTTCAATGTGACACTGTGTCATCCGACTTTTACCACCCGACCCATGCCTATTATCTTCTCGGACATTACCGAAAAGTCAAAACGTCAATCGCGCAAGCGAAATTCTGCCGAAATTCTGTTAAGGCTGAAAGACGAGACTTTCACGGTATTGCCTTGACTATAATTCGCATCGCTCGTGCGTTAAAAGTTCCTATGACCCGCTAGACCCATTAGGAGCGTTCTTCTTTCGGTCGGTGGGATTCGCGTGCCCTATAGGACCCCCGCCCGGGGCTGTCCACCCTGGGAGGTCGAAATACAGGTGGAATACGAGGGGCTTATAGACGTAGTGACGGAACCCACTGATCCAGGATCTAGAGTAGTTGCGAAAAAGAAGGGCAGAACCCCTTTTCCAACCAAATAGAAATTAATAAAAGACACTGTTTTAAGTAAACTGGAAGATTCTTAATTTGCATATTGCTTGAGCCTTCAGCCTAAACACCTACCCCGAGTCTAAACCTCTCCTATCCCTTTTCCGCAGCGAGAAAGAAGTGGGTGAGAACACCGGGTCAGCGACTTGTTAGTGCAGAATTCTTAGACAGTTCGCCAGAATCCTCAGCTTTGTCAGTACAGAGAGTCAGAATGGCCGATTAGACAGAGAACAGTACTGGTTTGGGTAACCAGATGACTAGGGAAGAAGAGCTAGCCTATAACCAATGCCCTCCTCCAGTCACATATAATCCTTTGCCAAAGGCTGTCCCTTTTCAGTCCTTCCCAATGTCTCAAGCCATCAGGGTCCCGACACCCTCTCCTCCTCAGATGAGACCCAACTTTGTTCCCTACCAACAGAGAACAAACGCCACAGCTATCCCCGTAACGCAGCCTCTGCATTACCCCATGGGACTCTTTCCTTCCCCTCAACCTGACCTTTCTAACTTTGTCAACGCCTGTGAATTTGCCTATCTCCCAGACAGTGGCAGTGAAGAGTCAGTCGGAAATGAGAACAGGAACGAGTGGATTTACAGTGATGATGACAGTTTAGTAGAAGGAATGAACTTGGAGTCGACCGAAGTAAAACCCGGAGGACAAGATGAAGTAGAAAACCACGGACCTGGAACGGGAGATGGTATCACTTCAAAATGTGTCTGTAGCCTGTGTGAAGGTTCGGAAGAGAAAAAGGATACAAGCTCAGATGAGGCAGCTGTAAGTACCCAAATCTGGCTCATGCCTTCCGGTTAAAGTTCCCGGCAATTTCGGTAAGTTTTCCGGTAATTCCCCAGACCTTCCTAGTGTTCCGGAAACATTCCGGAACTGTTTTTAATTAATTTAGGGCTGAAGGGGATCCTTCCTAATTAAGAAACACGTTTTTCTTAATTAGGAGGAAAGGTTCTAGAATTTGCCACCTTGCATGGTTCTAGAATGCTGAGTCATTGTGGATAATGCCGCACGGCTGCATTAGCTTGCTGTCCTTAGCCGCACGGCTTCATTAGCCTTATCCAGACTGCCTATAAATAGAGCCCTCCTCTACCCATTTCACAACAACAATCAACACAACAAATCATCCACAAACACTCCAAATACGTGAAGAACACTGCTGGAAGCTCAAGAAGGTGAAGAAGAAGGCCAAGAAGCTCCCTCCCTCCTCCTTGAAGATCCAAGATCAACCTCTCCTCCTAGCTCCGCCCGAAGAAGAAGGAAGCCATTGGTAACCTCGCACGCCCTAACCTCGCATCCTAATTGCTTTATAAATTGCTCATTGCATTACCTTTATATTGCTTGGGACTTGGTAGATTAAAGACCATATCTTCATATTCCCCCTTCCCCTTTTGCATGCATTAGACATCATTTGTCATAAAAATGTAGTCTTTTCCCATAAAGGTGCATCCTTTGCACCTAAAACCCCCATTTTCAAATAAAAATGTCATCTTTATGCATCCTTTGCATATAAAAATCAAATCTTTTCAATCAAAATGCATCATTTGCATTCAAAATCCCTTTTCCAAGCATCATTTGCTTTAAAGACCATGTCTTTACCATAAACTAGCATCATATGCTTTTCAAAAAATGCAATCTTTATGCATCATTTGCATAATGAATGCCAATTTCTTCAAAAATGCATCATTTGCATAAAAATCAAATCTTTATGCATCATTTGCAATAAAGATCATTTCTTTGAATCAAGTGCATCATTTGCAACCCAAAAATGTCATCTTTTCATTAAAGTGTCATTTTTACATACATTCCCCCATTCCCCCATTAGCAACCTAGGAATGGACCGGTGTAAAAGATCCTATCTTTACATCGTTCCTTCCATAAAGGTTTCATAATCTCTTTAGAAAGGGAAAACCTTGAACCCTATATCTCCAGTTATCGCTTAAGAAAGAGTATGAAGCATCTATACGAGCTCGACCGTCTTAAAGCGTATGATTGATGGGCTAAGGACCTTCCTTTTCTAAAGAACCTCATCTTTGACCATAAAGAGAGTCATTCTCTCGATCACGCAAGTCCCGAGGGTCCCGAGGTTAAAATGCGATGATCACAAGTCCAAGATGAGGGCGGGATCATAATCCCAAATACATAAATTCCAAGGAATCCCGAGCGACAACCAACAAATGGTTTGTACGTCCGGAAGACGACTTGGGACATTCCCTCCTTATTTTCAAACACATGCACACAAGAAAGCACGCAAGCAAGCCCGATTAATGAAATCATGGGAGACTTGCTCCGGCAAGGCACCTTGGGTGAACGCCAAACGTTCTTCCCAAGGGGTAACTTAACCTCCGAACCCATAAAACCTTTTTTTCAAAGTTTTGAGGTAATCAAAATGGCGTGGCGACTCCGTTTTTCAAATTAAACCGGATGTCTTCAAACTCGCGTGAATCCAAAACAAACAAAATTTGGGCACACATTCACAGTTTGGCGACTCCGCTGGGGAACATCCCAAAGGAGAAAAGCTTTTATTTTCAAAACAAAAAAATCGATACTCGGTATATAGGTGGAAACCACTTACCCTTCCTGTACACTCCCTGACGTGGGAGTTGGGATAACCGGTGGTTTAACAATCCACGTACCAGTATCCCTTTTCGAAAAAATTTTGAAAAAGAAAAAGAAAGCTTTTCCCTTTGAGCGGGTTAGACTCCCATCGCCGATTTCATTAATCATGCTTGCTTTCTTTACCATGCATTGCATCATTTGCATCTTGGAATCTGTGCATACTTTGAACGGGAAACAACCCGAAAAATAGCAAAAGGAGTGGAACCTGGAAAATTGATCCATGCAGTCGTACGGCTCAATCCTCATTGGATTCTGACCGGGCGACCTCAGTGGCAATTCCACCAGGAAAAATCATGGTTAATCTGGCAGTCCTAGCAGCTTGGGGCTACTCAGCTCCATGACTGACTGGGGCTCCCAGAAAATTTACGTGCTTATGTGTTGCATTCTCCCCGTCCCGAAAATCATTCCTTTAAAACACATTTCTGAAAATCTCTGTTTTAACTCAAAAGGAACATTTTTAGGAGACCGCACACTACGCGCACCTGATATATCCTGTACACTTTGCACGCACGTCCTTCAAACCCGAGGGTGGTTCCAGCTGCAGTCACGGACAGCCTTACGATGCTCCCGGGCGCGCACGGAATCATCCCAACCTCCCCATGGCAGCCAGTGTCGACCAATGCACAGTCCGTGTCACACGTTTCAAAAAACCGTGACTTTTGGTTGGTTTTTGGTCTAGTCCGTGTCATATAGCCCAGTTGCATACCCTCGTAAAGGTCAAGCCTTAGTTCATAACGGAAGAAGAACTCTGCCAAAATTCCGACAAGGAAAAATTGGCGAGATCTCAACTCCGACATTGACTATTGACCTTGACCTGCACGGAATGCGTAAGAGTCAAGACCGAGTCTTTGCCAACAAATCAAAAGATCTTTCGCTCAAGCGAAGCTCTGCTAAAATTCCGACAAGGAAAAATTGGCAAGATCTTGACCCGGCATTGACTTCGATTCTAACTCACGCCCGGCGTATGCAACGAAGTTCAATGTGACACTGTGTCATCCGGCTTTTGCCGCCCGACCCATGCCTATTATCTTCTCGGACATTACCGAAAGTCAAAACGTCATTCGCTCAAGCGAAATTCTGCCAAAATCCTATCAAGGCAGAAAGACGAGACTTTCCCGGTATTGCCTTGACTATAATCCGCATCGCTCGTGCGTTGAAAGTTCCTATGACCCGCTAGACCCGTTAGGAGCGTTCTTTACTCTCGGTCGGTGGGATCCGCGTGCCCTATAGGACCCTCGCCCGGGGCTGTCCACCCTGGGAGGTCGAAATACAGGTGGAATACGAGGGGCTTATAGACGTAGTGACGGAACCCACTGATCCAGGATCTAGTGTAGTTACGAAAAAGAAGGGCAAACCCCCTTTTCCAACCAAATAGATATTAATAAAAGACACTGTTTTAAGTAAACTGGAAGATTCTAATTTGCATATTGCCTGAGCCTTCAGCCTAAACACCTACCCCGAGTCTAAACCTTTCCTATCCCTTTCCCGCAGCGAGAAAGAAGTGGGTGAGAACACCGGGTCAGCGACTTGTTAGCGCAGAATTCTCAGACAGTTCGCCAGAATCCTCAGTTTGGTCAGTCCAGAGAGTCAGAATGTCCGATTCGACAGAGAACAGCACTGGTTTGGGTAACCAGATGACTAGGGAAGAAGAGCTAGCCTTAGCCTTGGAAAATAGTCGTAAGGCCCATGAGGAACAGCAGGCCATGCTCATTGATGCGCTACGCCGTCATGGGGTCCAGATAGTGGTAGAGCCCAATGGTTCCTTGGTTATGGTAGAAGATGAAACTCCAGAAGTAACCATCTCAGCCCCTCTAGCCTATAACCAGTGCCCTCCTCCATCCACATATGAGCCTTTGCCAAAGACTGTCCCTTTTCAGCCTTTTCCGGTATCCCAAGCCATTAGGGTCCCGACACCCTCTCCTCCTCAGATAAGACCCAGCTTTGTTCCCTACCAACAGAGAACAAACGCCACAGCTATTCCTGTAACGCAGCCTCTGCATTACCCTATGGGATTCGCTCCCTCTCCCCAGTATGGGCCGTCCCAGACAACTTCCAGGCCTCAGAATCAATCAAGTGACCTTTTCAGCTCCTGCCCTGCCACAGCAGATCTTCCACCCCCAACCTTGCCAATAGGATCCCACGAGGCTCCTTTTTCCTACTTCTGCAACTATGAGCCTAATTCCTATGCCTCTGGTCAGCCTCAGGGAAACACCGGACCAGGCCAAGTTTACACCTATTTCCCTTCTAAAGACTCCCAAGCCATGGTACCAGCTACCACTGTGCCACCCACACCCCGCCACTCAAATCTCGACAAGCCCGCTTCGTAGTCGAAACCGTCCCCGACCCCAACATGACTTGGTTGATGGAACAAGTTAAGTCCATGCAGGAGAAGTTCTGAGAACCGAACACCAAAAAGGCGGCATATCAGATTACCGATCCTAGCAAGATTGTCCCTCTTCCTCCAAAATTCGGAATGCCGTAGATTGAAAAGTTCAACGGCACCGATTGTCCCCTGACTCATATTGAAAGTTACCTTCTTGCCATGAGAGCCAAGGATCGTACACATCAGCAAATGGCCGACCATTTTCATTGTCATTAAAGGGTTCAAATCTTAGATGGTTCCCGCACGTAAAACCGTAAGCCCGAGCCACCTGGGACCAAATTAAGGAAGCCTTTCTCGAGAAGTATAAGGCCAATTTGAATTGGGAAACCAGCAGAATGACCTACAAGGCACTCTACAGCCTGACGAGCTGAGTGAATTTTACAAGAGATGGAACTGAAGCTTAGTGAAATGATGACCCCACCGAATGAAGAGGAACAGATGGAGATCTTCCAATCCTACCTAAAGCCTCAACTAAGGGTCCAAATTGGCAATTACTATTATCCCGACCTTCGAGCAATGGTAAATGCCGGTACCAAGTTTGAAAATGCCTTCAACATGGCCCCGGCCACAGATCGCCCAGCTCTTATCGCTACAAAGCGCCAAAGTGTCAAACGCCCTATGTCACTATAAAGGGAAAAGAAACGGCCGGCGCCGTCAATTACATCCGTAATGAGAAAGTGGACGGAATTCAAGCCAAGTAGTTGCGAAACCGAGACCTCGTTTCTATACCGCGTAAGATTTTGGAATGCCACCGGAGAAGGTCTTTGACGGTTTGGTAGCCGAAGGACTCATCGTACCTTGGAAAACCGGAAACCCGTAAACCCTAATGTCGAATGGACGAAACCAAACATTGCCGCTTCCACAAATATCATGGGCATAACACCAATGATTGCACCTACTTGAAATTCCTGATCTCTCGCCTAATTGAAGAAGGCAAGTTGGAACCACCTCGGGGTCCTAATGTGGTCAAAAACCCTCTTCCAGCCTAACAATCGTGTCAACATGATTGAGTTCGGGAGACAAATGCAACAACTTTGGAAATCCAGAGATCATAGACATTCTCAAGTTCAATGTTCCTTATGCCGAATTGCAAGGAAAGTGGAAAGATTTGATTAACGCCGCCGCCATGGAAGGACAGCTTGGGCCCATAGTCGGAATCGATTTTGTTAATGTCGTCGAGCTCGCCTCTTTTCTATGACATCGAACCAAGAACTATGGTCAAGATTACGTAAGAAAGGCTCACTTATGAAGACGCGAGTTTGAAGTGAAACAAGCCATGTTAATGAAAGTTTCTTCGTAACCCTTCATCACCCATGATGAGCATAATGTATTTGTAATGGCTCTTACCACTCCCGAGGATCAGTCCCGCCCCCCTGTTTGGGAAAAGGTGGAAAGAAGAGTGAACCGGCCGTAAGACTTTTGGGATGAAGAAAGCCGTATCTCGTATGCCGAAAGCACAACCGGTCCTATCGCCTGCAGGTACCGATGTATAAAGTCAAGTTCGAAAGGAGATTCCGCTGTATCAGCCAAGTATTCCCCATGGAAATGGTGTCAACAAAGGCAATTATGATCCACAGATGAGAACGCCGACAAGACCGCTACTCCCTGTGGCAACAAAGAAGAAGGAGTGAGATCCCGGTCCAACCTTTGTCAAGCCACCCTCGAGTCAATAAGTAGTGTAGGGTCCAGAGTCGCAGCGTCTGCTCGCTGGAGTCAGAATCTTTGAATTCCAGTCCTTCCGAGTCATCCGAAGGCCTCACGCCCGAGGACTATCAAAATGTAATCGATGTCATCTTTCCCCTTATTTTGAATGAAATGACAGATCTTTCGAGTATCCTCTTATTGCCAACTTAACAAATGATAAATTAACTCAAAACTTAACAATGCTTAATAATGAATCATTTGAACAAGATGCAAACACACTAAATGAACAATACATTAAAGAAATCTTTAAGGTGTTTCGTAAAAGAGGAAAACCGGGCCCAAGCCGCCGAGGAGGTTTTGACAAGTGTGAACTTGGGTACCGTCGAGGAACCTAAAGAGACACAGATCGGAAACTTCTTCCAGGGGGTCAACGGGACAGACCGATCGATCCGCTCAGGAATACGTCGACGTGTTTGCATGGTCATACAGGATATGCCGGCTAGACAGCCGATAGTAGAGCACGTAATCCCTCTAGCACCGTATGCTAAACCAAGAAAGCGTAAACCGAGGAAGATCAAGCCGTAATGGTCTCTACAGGTCAAAGAAGAAATTGAGAAGCTACCGCGGGTAGGATTCATCAGAGTCATCGAATATCCGACATGGTTGTCCAATATTGTGACCGTCACCAAGGCCAATGGGAAGGTGCGCCGCCGTGTGGATTTCCGAGATCCGAACAAGGCCAAATTTCCCCAAGGACGATTACCCTTTGCCAAACATAGACATCCCGGTGGACTCCACCGCCAACTACGAAGTCAAATCCTTCGTTGATGGCTTTGGCAGATACAACCGCATCAAGATGGCCGAGGAAGACCAAGAAAAGACAGCCTTCACCACACCGTGGGGAACTTACTGTTATACAGTGATGCCATTTGGGCTTAAGAACGCCGGGGCTACTTACCAAAGGGCAACGACCGCGCTTTTTCATGACATGATCCACAAGGAGATTGAGGTCTACGTAGACGACATGATAATCCACTCCAAAGGCGATGACGGACAACACTTTGTTGACCTGCGGAAGTTCTTTGAGAGGCTGAGACAACATTCCATGAGACTAAACCCTGCCAAATGCACCTTCGGAGTGACAAGGGGAATAGTGCTTGGGTATATGGTCACGGAGCGAGGTATCGAAGCCGACCCCAAAAGATCAAAGCCATTATGGATATGAGGCCACCTCGGACCTGCATTTAAGTCAAGAGCTTTATGGGAAAACCGCAAGATATCACCGTTTCGCCAATCGCTGACCACTATGTGCGAGCCCATCTTCAAGCTCATGAAGAAGAACGTAGACACGTAATGGACCGAAGAATGCCAGATGCTTTTGACCAGATCAAGGCATACTTGGTACACCCTCCAAGGCTATGCCCCCACATAGACGTAAAACCTCTTCTCGCTCTATCTCACCGTCACCGATACGGCAATGGGGCTATGCTTGCTCAGAAAAGAAAGACTCTCGGATAGAGAACGCCATTTACTTTGTCACCGGAAGTCAGCAGGAAGTGAGCTCAATTACTCAAGATGTGAAAAGACTCCGTGCAGATCGTCCGGGTAGTCGGCAAGTTGAAGCATTATATGCAAGCCCACCCCGTGAATTTGGTCTCAAAAATGGACCCCATCAAGTACATCTTTGATAAGCCTTCCCTCTCGATGCGTCTAGCAAAGTGGTCCTTCTTCTTAGCAGAGTACGACATCAACTATGTGACCGTAAAGGCTATCAAGGGTCAAGCATTGTCGACCACCCGGCAAACTTTCCCAAGAATGAAGACAGAGGGCCCGAACCCCAATTCCTGCATGAAGGGATCTTTGCAATAACCCGAAAACCGATGGCGCTGTTCTTTGACTGAGCCGCTAACAAAAGAGGAAACGGTATCTGGATGCTACCGGTCGATCCGAAGGATGAGCATACACCCATAGCCCTCAAGTTGAACTTCCCCGCCACGAACAATGTTGCCGAGTACGAAGCCTCGCATTGCCGGTTTGGAAGCCGCCTTAGAAAGGAATGTCAAGGAGCTAGAAGTTTACTGAGACTCACTCCCGATCATCAATCAATTTTCCAACAAGTGGAAGACTCGTGGACCCTAACCCGCAGCGGTATCATGCCCATATGGAGGAGTTGGATCGGACAGCCAGAGAAGTGACCTTCCACTACTTGCCAAGGGAAAAGAACAGATTCGCAGATGCATTAGCTACTCTAGCCTCATTGGTAGAGATCCCCGAGGGAAAAGCCATAAAACCCTTCCGAGTGGGTAGAAGAGAAGCCCCACCTTCGTCAGAAGTAGACCTGGGACCCGAGCCTATAAAGGAACCCCGGTACAATCAAATTTACCAGCTCCTCAAAGATGGAGAGTCGCCTTTCGTAGACAAAGAAGGTAGACCGAAAGAAGGAGTCGAGCCAAGAGCTTGCAAGCTCGAAAAGGTTGGCCTCCCATTATGTCATTCTAGGAGGCAACCCGTACAAGAAGCGATACCAAGGACCACTCCTCTTGTGCGTCACTCAAGAAAGGGCCAAAGAATTGATGACCGAAGTCCACAATGGTCCCCGCGGTCCTCATATGAATGCCGAGCCCCGATGCAAGTGATCCTCGAATGGGTTACTACCGGATTTCCATGGAAACAGATCGTGTCCAAGACGTCCGAGCATGCGACAAGTGCCGCCGGTTTGCCAACCTCAACCATCTCCCCGCCTCATGACCTGTACCGCATGACGACTCCTTGGCCGTTTGCAACTTGGGGTATTGACGTGATAGGGAAAATAGCCCTACAGAAGCAATGGGCATGAATTTGTGCTAGTAGCCATCGACTACTTCACCAAGTGGGTAGAGGCCAAGTCTTACAAGGTCCTCACTTCCGTAAAAGTGGCCCAATTCATCAAAGAAAACATAATGTGCAGATATGGGGTGCCCAACGAGATCATTTCCGATAATGGGTCGCACTTTGAAGGGGACTGCGATAGGTTGCCGTCGAATCGTAATCACTCGCCACAAGTCGTCTCCGTACATGCACTCGACTAATGGAGCCGTGGAAGCCGCTAATAAGACGCCGAACGGATCATCCTAAGATGGCCACCCGTGGTCGTGATTGGCCCGAAAAGCCGCACTTGGCACTCCGGGGCTACGTAACGTCTGTCGAACAGCCTACAGGAGAAACTCCTTTTGCCTTAACTCTACGGGATGGAAGCAAAGTGTTACCAGTGGAGTTGGAAATCCCGTCATTAAGGGTCCTCCCGGAAAACAAAGTGTCAATGAAGTGGAATGGTTGCGCAATGGCATGATGAGTTAGCCCCGCTGACGAGAGAAGGCTAAAAGCCATGGAACACACCCGAGCCTACCAGAGGCGAATGGCCGTAGCGTTTGATAAAAAGGTCAAGGCCGTAGACATCAAAGAAGGTGACTTAGTGTTGAAAGTGAAGCCCCTACCGTAGACAACCCCTGGGAAAATGGGAACCCGTTTGGATCGGCCCTTATGTGGTGCGTAAGATACTATCGGGAGGAGCCATGAAGCTTGCGCACTGGACGGCAATCCCTTTGTCCACCCAAATAACGGTGATAAGCTCAAAAGATACTATGTCTAAAAGAAAAAAAAAAAAAAAAAAAAAAAAAAAAGTGCAAAAAGAGTAATACCCACTAGGCCGAAAACCCCAAAAAGGGCGGTCTAGGCAAAAGACAAAGGTTGCACATAAAAAAAAAAGAAAAAATCTTAGTGCAAAAAGAGTAATGCCCACTAGGGCCGAAACCCCAAAAAGGGCGGTCTAGGCAAAAACATGGCCGCACATGAAAATTAGTTCACCGTAATGAACTACGAAGACCCGAGCCCCTTAGCCTTTCTTGTAAAAGGGGAACGTAGGCATCCATATATGGTTCGGTCTAAACAATAAAAAGGACGATTAAGTTTCCATGAAATGTGTCCTAAACAATAAAAAGGACAATCAAGCTTCCATGAAGTGCGTCCTAAATAATAAAGGGTATTTCAGTTTTCATAAAACGGGTCCCAATAAATAAGACATTTGAATTTCCATGAAATGTGTCTTGACTAATTTTTAAGATAATATTTCTTGTTCATTACAAGTTAAAAACTTCTTGATGAGTTCAAGCACGGCCTACCTCTTAACTCGCTAACCTCGCTACAAAGATCTAAAATACAATAAAATGCCTAAATAAACTAATGTGTTTGCAAAATGGCAATAAGGGAATCCTAAGAAAAGATCCGTCACCGTCATTCGCTGAGTCTTTTTTGGTCTTTTTCCCTTTTCCTCGGCCCCGTCGAGTCTTCTTCCTCTTTTTATCTATGATGTCGGTATCCCTCATCCCGACCTCCGGAATCCTCACTGGAGCCTCTACCAAACCCGTGTCAATAAGTGCTCTCTCTATCCGAGCACGAGTCCGCACCTCCTCCCTCTCGAGCCTCGCCAAAGGAGCGACCTGACAACCTCTTGTACCGAGCCTCCATATCCCCGACCAAGTCACCCGACCGGTTATGGCGACTCGCCTTAGCCTCGCCTCCCTCAAAGTCCTACTCGAGTCGCAGCCGCCTCCCAATAAAGCTCGACGTCTCTCCTCCAAGATGACCCGAGTCGCTCCCATCTCCCTCTCGTACTCACCCAAGTAGACAGTGGTCAAGATGGTGCTCTTCCCGCTCCCGAAGATAGCCCCGGGTGGGAAAGCAAGCATATGTCCAAGCCCTCGAGAAGAAAGAGAAGCCGGCCGGATCCCTCATGTCCAATGACACCACCTCCATGGTCCCATGTCCTCCCAATCACTCAATGGCTCCCGTAAAGCCCCAAACCGCCCGGATACTAAGGTGGTATGTAGAAGGATGACCAAAGAATCCCGGAACCCTCACAAAGATAGGACTCCCGAAATATCCTCCGGTCCGCAACCTCCAATGAGGTATCCACCAACGGATGTCCGAAGTGGATAGCCTAGCCATCGTCGCCTCCCAGCCTACCCCGGTCCTGTTGCCTCGGTGCACCTCTCCGAGAAATCACCCAAGGGCACCGAGTCGGCAAAGCCCCGGCAAAGCCCCGAGCCTCTCCCCGCAGCCCATAAGGTCAACACAATGACTCCCTGATCTCATGAAATGGTCTCCCGAGCCATCCCGTCAATCCCATGAAGTGTCTCTCCCAAAACCAGCGGGACAATATCCTTCCCACTTTGCAGCCTCTAACCATGTCCAAGAGACCACTATGACAGATCCCCACGGACTCAAAGAAGTGAACAGAGCGTAGAATACGCAAAGGATGAATGCGTCCATAGCCACCGTGGTCGCAGCCATATCTCGGAGACCCAAACCTCGCCCGGTGATATCGTAAAGGTCAATCCTATCCGGGCTACCATCATCCTCTCAGCCTCTCCCAAAGGAATCTCGCAGAAAGATGCAAGCTTTACCGCCACCGGCACGTCTCCGATCAGCGGAATAGATATAGCCTCAATCTCGGGACCCCCAATCAAGGCTCGGAAGTCTTCATGCGTCGGACAATCTCGTTGTAAGAAAAGCAAGAACATGTCTCCTGACGTCCTGTAACTTTGCCGCGGCTCTCAAAAGGTCCCAATCGGGCGGGAGATCCCTCAAATGCCATAAAGACTTGATCTTGAAGGAAGAATCAAGCAGTCCCCTATGAGATTGGAAGTTGTGTCTCACCCAAGATTGAAGATCGGACAAGAAACGGTCTCGCTTCCCTTTGCAATCTCGACGGGCTTCTCCATCGCAAAATGATCAAAGATGGTGCTTTTAGGTCCAAAATGTGCTCGGGAACAATTGGGACAAGTCTAAGTTGAAAATGAAATGAAATGGCCAAGCCTTGCTTTTATTCGTAAAATAACCAGCTCAGTATTTAACCGTGAGCCGCACGGCCCTATTTACCCTCAGACCTATCCGCACGGCTACATTAGCCCTCTCGCAGAAATTCTGCAAAGAACCAAAGTTGCTGCCCAAGGGAGTTTTCACCCCACTTTTTCAACCAAAACCTGTACAAAAACATATCCGTAAGCCATTCAAGCATTTATATACCATTATAAATCATTTTGGCCCAGCAAATTTCCCGATTCCAAGCAAAAATCGCCCCAAGGCTCGTATAATATGCAAATTGAAAAAGCATGAATTAGAAAAGCAAATAAAACATAAGTACAATGTCTTCGCCCCATCGGAGCCAGAATAAAGCAAAAAATAAACAAAGTGTGCATAAAAATTGTTCATTGTTTGTTTTGTTCCTAAATCTACTCTAGAGACCTCCTAGGCCTCTGATTCTTCCTCCTCCTCATCGTTGCTCAGCTCATAAATGCTAGCCTCCCTCATCAGGTCCTCCTGGTCGCTCACGTCAGATAGATGGACATTATCGTGCCCGTACTCCCGCCTAGCCGCCTCCGTAATGTCGCCGCTGGGTCCCCGCCTCGAGGCATGGCACCGGAAGAGTACTCCGAGGCCGATGAGGTAGACGCCGTGCCCCGACATGCCGTCTCTTGCGCCTGTGCCTCGTGCATCCGCCGCCGCTCGGGCGCAGCCGCCTTCCTCGTAAGGGACCGGCACATGTCCTTCCAGCCCCTATTCTCGCCCGACCAATCTATCATAGGTGCGAGCCGGAACCCGAGAAAAAGAAGAGAAAAATCTCGAAAAATCTCGTAAAATTGCAAAAAGCGTAAAAATCAAAGCCGAAAAGGGAAAGACCCTAAAAGTATACTTACAAAGGTTGCCAAAGCGGCAAGGTGTACCGGGCTCCCTAGCATCGGGGACAGTATCCTCATCCTCCTCGGCACTCCATGGACCACGTAGGACAGATGCGCAGGAGGGATCGGCGGGTCGAGGCTCATCCTCCCCATATCCCCGAGTGACCGCCGCCTTCACTAGCTTCGTGGCGTCCTCAGCGCCGCTCCACAAACACAAACAGTAGGGGGTGTCCATGTCGAAGTACTCCTCTCGCGGCCACGCCCGCCCGGTACCTGCAATCTCATCCTTCCGGCCAATCCTCGGGCCGCGGATCCGTGCCGGAGGATCCCGAGGAGTAATGGCGTCCAATGGAGGGACATGGCCATGCCGCTCGAGAAACGGTCCCCCAAGTAAATGACATCACATGTCGCCCCAGCAGCCACCTCCTCTCGCCTAGTCGCCTCAATGGCATCTCCCAAAGAAAATCTCCTGATACCGCCCCCAAGGGTAGAAGTCCACTCCGTCGTGCCCGTCCTTGTTGATGATCGGCCTCACCATTTTGTAGTCGAAGGTGATCCGGGTCTTCCCGTGAATTTATCCTCGCATCTCCTCCAAATAACCATAGCAGGGAAGATGGTGACATCACTCGCCGGTTCCAAGGGAAGAACCCGATCACCTCGCAGAACCAGCCCGCATGTTCAAAACATCAAAAGGTCATTCTCTCTCTCATAAAAGTCTCAAGACAGTAAAAGAGAAAAGAGAAAAGAAAGGAGACTACCTCAAGGGCAAATGAGAAGCAGCCCATGGAAGCAGCCTTTGTTACGACCGTACATGTCCAACGAGAAGTAGAGCTCCGCCAATCCGGCCTCTCCCCAAGAGACCGTCCCTATCCCATCAACATCCTCCAGAGAGTCGAGGAGGCAAGTCATAGCTAGTGTCCTGCAATTAGCGAAGATAGTGACCGACAAAGCATCAACCACACAAAGGCTCTAGCTACCGTGGCGGCCACATCATTAGCAAGAAAGTTCTCGCATGCAAGTCTCTGAATCGCCACCTCGACATTCCGTGTCTCCATCCCCACTTGGGAATCAGCTCAAACCCAACCAAAGCCTGGAACTCCTCACTGTAATGTGGTCTCTCCAAGTCACGGGCCTCCCGTGAACCGTAGGCCGCAATAGCCGTGAAGTCGGCAGAGTCACCGTAAGCTCTCCCCACTCGTGTGAAAGCTATGTGTACCGTCCCACCGTAACTCGTAAAGGGCCTCGGATCAAGCCCTTGCTCTTCGAGGTGATGTGAACACCCCCGCCGATAGCCTCGACGAATGAATCCAGCCGGTAGCCCTCACCAAATTCTTGGGGTTCACCCCATTCTTCTCGAAATCCGCATCCTCTCGCCAAAGCTTGACCGCAATCTCGATGGTCCTCTAGACTTGTTCTCCTCGTAGACAAGCACAAACAACAAAAAAGTGTGTCAATCATTCATCATTTTCAAAAAACATGCATATATTCACAAAAGTGCACATGTTTTCAAAAGAAAAGCATTCACAAAAGTTTTTCTAGCATTATTTGCATCAAAAAAGCGTCTTTCATCACTTGAAACGTGTCATGTCAAGTCCCATTACTTTCCTAAAGCACAAAATCACAATTTCACAATTCTTTGCACATAAGCATTATTCTTTCAAAAATGGCATGCATGAATCCTTTTCATCTTCCAAAATCATGTTTTCTCAAAATTTTGACCTAGTTCTAGCATATGCAAGAACTCCGTCTCACTTTAGACAATTTTTTCATTCTTACTTTATTTGCGAGAAAAAAGTGGGTCATTCCCATTATTTTTGTCAAACAAATTTCACATTGCATATTCTTAGCCTCATAGGTTATTCATCAATGTCTCAAAGTCATTCAAAAATCCTAGAAAATTCCTAAAATTTGGGTCAAGCCCTAAATCATTCAAAATTCAATCAAAATCGACGGAATTGAGCAAATTAAGAATGCTAACCCCAACCGATCGCGGGTTCGTTGATTTATGCTCCCTTCTCCCCGGGTAAAGCTCCGACGGAGGCGTAAGAAAGTCATACTTTCTTTCCGTTCGAACGAGCTCCTTTCTCCTCCTCCGAGCGGCCGCCGAGATGTTTCTTCTTGCTTGCCTCGGTATGGGATTGCCCTCCGGATCCATCTCAAATCAAAGGGAAGCAAGGGGATTGAAAGACTTTCGAAATTCTCTTCCTCTCTTCTCTCTCTCTGCGTTCTTGGGCGGCAATGCAATGCCAATGGCCTGTTCAAATCTGATTTTAAATAATCTGGAAAAAACAGGTCTCTAGCTGTACGGCTCCTTTTTCTCCATCTCATGCCGGGCGGCCTCATTCGCTACGAGCGTAAAAATTACAATCCCGCCCTGGACCTTCCACTTGGGCATGCAATTCCCGTTATCTTTTAACTAAGATAACATCTTTTTCAGACGATATCCCTTATCTCCTAAGCAATTAATCTTTATTCCCAGCCGCCTCCGTTAATTCCGTTATAACGGGATAACGCTAGGTGACAACCTCCGAATTGTCAAAACTCTAAACTTAAGCTACCTCTATCCCGAATAGTGACGTACGCTTAAGTTTCTCTCAACTTAAGCTACCTCTATCTTCTCGATAGTGACGTAAGCTCCAGTTTTCTCAGGTGACAACCTCCATTAATTGTCAATCAGGTGACAACCTCCATTAATTGTCAATCAGGTGACATCCTCCATTAATTGTCAAACCCTCGAGGATCCTAGACATCGTTCCTACCTATCTAGTGATGCTCGAACTACGATCAAGGCTTGATTCCTCCGGGATACGTAGGTAGCCTTTTATAAAAGGTCCAGCCATCCGACCACTTTGGTCACCCTTTTTTCCTCCGTCACTCCTCAGTGATGAAGTAGTCTCTCATAAGAGACTTTGTTATCTGACCACCTTGGTCACTCCTAGCATATCCCCAGTAGGATCAATTGCTTGACCTCCTAGGTCATTTTCTCTTCTATTTCCCCAGCAAGAGACCAGTTTCTCTTCTTCCTTCCCCAGTGGATCTATTCCGAACTACGGCCTGGCTTGATTCCTCCGGGATACATAGGTAGCCTTTCATAAGAGGTTCAGCCACTCGACCACCTCGGTCTCCCAATCCGTCTCGGCATTCGCCAGATCGGATCCTTTTCTATCGACAACCCCACTTGCCTTGCAAGTGACGTTGCCGAGGGGCTTCTGTAAGTACCCAAATCTGGCTCATGCCTTCCGGTTGAATTTTCCGGCAATTTCGGTAAGTTTTCCGGTAATTCCCCAGACCTTCCTAGTGTTCCGGAAACATTCCGGAACTGTTTTTAATTAATTTAGGGCTGAAGGGAATCCTTCCTAATTAAGAAACACGTTTTTCTTAATTAGGAGGGAAGGTTCTAGAATTTGCCACCTTGCATGGTTCTAGAATGCTGAGTCATTGTGGATAATGCCGCACGGCTGCATTAGCTTGCTGCCCTTAGCCGCACGGCTTCATTAGCCTTATCCAGACTGCCTATAAATAGAGCCCTCCTCTACCCATTTCAACAACAACAATTTCCAACAACACCACACATAATACGAAGAAATACTCCCAAGAGGCTGTTGAAGATCCAAGAAGGTGAAGAAGAAGGCCAAGAAGCTCCCTCTCTCCTCCTTGAAGATCCAAGACCAACCTCTCTTCCTAGCTCCGCCCGAAGAAGAAGGAAGCCATTGGTAACCTCGCACGCCCTAACCTCGCATCCTAATTGCTTTATAAATTGCTCATTGCATTACTTTTATATTGCTTGGGACTTGGTAGATTAAAGATCATATCATCATATTCCCCCTTCCCCTTTTGCACGCATTAGACATCATTTGTCATAAAAATGTAGTCTTTTCCCATAAATGTGCATCCTTTGCACCTAAAACCCCCATTTTCAAATAAAAATGTCATCTTCATGCATCCTTTGCATATAAAAATCAAATCTTTTCAATCAAAATGCATCATTTGCATCCAAAATCACTTTTCCAAGCATCATTTGCTTTAAAGACCATGTCTTTACCATAAACTAGCATCATATGCTTTTCAAAATGCAATCTTTATGCATCATTTGCATAATGAATAAAAATTTCTTCAAAAATGCATCATTTGCATAAAAATCAAATCTTTATGCATCATTTGCCATAAAGATCATTTCTTTAAACTAAGTGCATCATTTGCAACCCAAAAATGTCATCTTTTCATTAAAGTGTCATTTTTACATATATTTCCCCCATTCCCCCATTAGCAACCTAGGAACGGACCGGTGTAAAAGATCCTTTCTTTACATCGTTCCTTCCATTAAAGGTTCCATATTTCTTTAGAAAGGGACAACCTTGAACCCTATATCTCCAATTATCGCTTAAGAAAGAGTATGAAACATCTATACAAGCTCGACCGTCTTAAAGCGTAGGATTGATGGGCTAAGGACCCTCCTTTTCTAAAGAACCTCATCTTTGACCATAAAGAGAGTCATCCTCTCGATCACGCATGTCCCGAGGGTCCCGAGGTTAAAAATGCGATGATCACAAGTCACAAGATGAGGGCGGGATCATAATCCCGAATACATAAAATTCCAAGAAATCCCGAGCGACAACCAACAAATGGTTTGTACGTCCGGAAGACGACTTGGGACATTCCCTCCTTATTTTCAAACACATGCACACAAGAAAGCACGCAAGCAAGCACGATTAATGAAATAATGGGAGACTTGCTCCGGCAAGGCACCTTGGGTGAACGCCAAACGTTCTTCCCAAGGGGTAACTTAACCTCCGAACCCATAAAACCTTTTTTTCAAAGTTTTGAGGTAATCAAAATGGCGTGGCGACTCCGTTTTTCAAATTAAACCGGATGTCTTCAAACTCGCGTGAATCCAACAGAAACAAAATTTGGGCACATATTCACACCACCACAAATCTATCAAGATAGGGCTTGAAGATCCGGTTCATCATATCCATGAATACTGCCGGAGCATTAGTCAACCCGAAAGGCATAACCACAAACTCATAGTGACCATATCTCATCCTGAAAGCTGTCTTTGAAATGTCATCGGGTCTAATCTTCAACTGATGGTATCCGCTTCTCAAATTAAGTTTGGAATATATCACGGAACCTTGAAGTTGATCGAACAAGTCATCAATATGCGGAAGAGGGTATTTATTCTTGATAGTTGCTTGGTTCAACAATCTGTAGTCGATACAAAATCTCAACGTGCCATCCTTCTTCCGAACAAACAAAACAAGTGCTCCCCACGGTGACACACTTGGACGAATAAACCCCCGATCTAGCAACTCCTGCAATTGAGTCTTCAACTCTTTCAACTAAGCCAGAGCCATACTATAGGGTGCTTTAGATATAGGTGAAGTATCGGGCACTAGGTCAATACAAAACTCTACTTCTCTATCCGGAGGCCTAAAGTACTCACTTGAAAACACATCACCAAATTCATTAACAACCGGGACATGAGCTAATTCAGGGGATTTCTTACTTGAATCTACCACATAAGCCAAGTACCCTGCACACCCTTTAGATAGCATTTTCCTAGCCTTTAAAGCAGAAATAACATGTATACCAAACATAGATTTATCCGCATCAAACACAAAAGTAGGCATATCAGGCATAGCAAAGGAGACTCGCTTCCTACGACAGTCTACCAAAGCATGGCAATGACTCAACAAGTCCATACCAAGAATGACATCAAAGTCCCGGATTTATAACTCTACTAAATCCACTGGCAATACATGCCCAAAAATATTCACATCACAACCATTATAGACCAAAGAAGAGGTGAGGCTCTCTCCCATAGGAGTCGAAACCTCTAGCACATAAGGCATAATTTCAGGCAACTTATGCAATGCAAATGCAAAATGAGATGCTACAAACGAATGGGAAGACCCAGGATATATAAGGATGCGGGTCTTAACTCCTGAGACAGGGACAATACCTCTAATAACGGCATTAGGATCAACCTCTCCTCTACCCAAAGCAAACACTCGCCCCTAAACTCTATCTTTTGGCTTCCCCTCGTTTTCTCTTTTAACTCCACCTCTTTGTCCACCTTGACTACTACCTGATGCTTGCCCTTGCTGCAACTTAGGACAGTTCTTCTGGAAATGGCCTGCTGCTCCACACTCTAAGCATTTTCCCTGCTTGCTCCAACACCTATCTTCTGAATGACCCATCTTCTTGCAAAAACTACATATAATCCCAAACCGACTTGAAGTAGGTCGAGCTACCGGAGCCGACACATTTCCTCCCCTTGTTACCCCCGAGGCTAAAAACCTTTGCTGCCCTCTACTCTGTCCCGAACCTTGACCTTGGAATCTCTGTTTACTTCCACTTCCATCTTCGGATTTACCCCAATGCTCTTCAATATCATTCTCTATACGATAGGCTCTATTCACTGCCGCTTGGAAGTCTGTGAAGTCGTGTGTCAATAACTGCTTTCGGAACTCCAACCTTAACCCTTTCACGAACCGGTATACTCGTCTCTCTTCTTCCGACACCAAATGAGGACAATATCGAGCTAACTCCGTAAACTTCACAAAGTACTTTGCTACGGTCGTCGTCCCTTGCTCCAATCTCAAAAATTTGACCTCCTTCTTGTCCCTTGTAACCATAGGAATGAAGTGATCGCGGAACTTGCGAGTAAATTTCTCCCACGTCTGCGGTGTATGGTCCCGGTCCCAACTATCCTTCACGATGTGCCACCAATGCTCGACAGGTCTTTCCAACTTGAAGACAGCGCATCTTACTTTTTCTTCGTTCGGACTCTCCATTGCTGCGAATATCTTATTCATAGCTTCAAGCCACCTCTCTGCCTTCAAGGGATCTGGATCTCCATTAAAGCTGGGTGGAGCCATCTTGACAAACTTCTCCAAACCATGCCCATGTCTGCTTTTCAGATGATGCTGTGCTTGCCCTTGAGCAACTATATTCTGCAAGAACACCCGGAACATGTTCATCATCTCCACATTCTGATTTCCTTCTCCCCCGACATTGCCAACATTTCCCTGAGCCCGCTGCTGATCGTCATCATTCCCAGCCATTAGAACAAAC
Source organism: Adenophora triphylla var. japonica (assembly GCA_022495995.1). Taxonomy (NCBI): domain Eukaryota; kingdom Viridiplantae; phylum Streptophyta; class Magnoliopsida; order Asterales; family Campanulaceae; genus Adenophora; species Adenophora triphylla. The sequence goes on from JAFEMH010001186.1 coordinate 335,449, forward strand.
TCCTGCATCAAACACCCGTCATCAGTTATCACACACTCCCCCTTAAGCTAGACATCTACCCTTCAACTCTAAACTGAGCTCTGATACCAATTGTGGGGACCCCGACCCGGAAACCTAGCACGTGCCTCGAGCGGGAGGGTCCCCTTACTATTAAAGACCACCTAAAATTTTTAAAACTTTGACTTAACTTGAAAAGGAAATAACTTTTAACATGACCATTACAAAACTATCTTTAAATCTTCTCCACTTGGAGGAAACTATAACAACTTTGAAAATAAACAACCTGTTTTAATTACAAAAGATCACAAATGTCAAGTTTGAAACAAAGAGTTTATATACAAACTCCAACAAGGAGCTAAACCAAAATACAACTACAAATCCCATCACTAGCCAACACGTACCCTGACAACCCAAAAGACATGTCCAAACTCCTTTATGTCCTTACTGGCCGGGACCTCCTGTCTTAGTACGATCTAAAACATTAAAGGGAGAAGGATGAGAATAAATCTCAATAAGCTATTATGAATGCAACAATATGCCAAGCAAGATTCAACACATAACAATGTGCATATAACACATTGGTAAAGCAGTAAACACCTTACGTTACATTGGTTTACTTTTTCCCGTCTGAACATTAAGTCGTACAACATTGGGAGATAAAACTCCACTCATTTGTGAACTGCTTAGGCATATTCACATCTTATAAGACCCGTTTTTCAGGGAACCATATAAGATTCTAACAACTCTGTAAGGCTTTTGGCTTAATACAGATGCTATAACCCAAGTCTGTGGCCACAGAAGGGGACATTCACAGGTATAATGTAATCCGATCACATTATAGGATTTTTTCCATAAGTGATCGTATTCCATTATACCCCTAAACATCTGCTGATTAACACAAGTTCAAGCATATAATAGTTACTTGAAAAGAAATCCACCAAAGGAATTAAAAAATAACAACATGGTATTCATACTCATGTTTAAGTCAATACAATAGTGCAACAAACATTTCATACACTATTTGAATCACAAACCATGGATATGAACTCAAGTAAGGCCACAATGTACAACCAACAAGCCATACAGGTTCAATATACAAAAATTCATAACCTCTATAAAGGTTCAAGTTCAATTTACCAAGTTTGAATAACTTTGGTTAAGTTGCAAATCAAGCCTACCAACCATTTTCTGAACAATATTTAAACCACTTCCACAATTCCATTTTGACCAAGTAAGATACCATTGTATAGCTAAAGTGTTATACTTTAATCATAGTAAAAAAGGGTTCAATTATATACTAGGTAGAATAGGTTTCCGTTGCTTGAAAAATGGTTCAGAGGTGGCATGGCAGGGCACGAATCGTGCCCCAGGGCACGACTCGTGCCCCATTGACACCCCCACAGATTCAGTCGTCCAATTCATGGCACGACAAGGCACGAATGCACGACACGACTCGTGCCCTTGGCCAGAAATCAGAAACAGGGCTGAAAACATCAGCAACCAATTTCTACTTGCTATAAACTCATTTCCTCTATTTTTGAAGTCATAAACCAGGCACCAAAACTCACTATAAACCATACCAAACCATTCCATACCCCTTCCAACCAAAGTAAGATGTACCAATATCATTTTATAACCTTCCAAGTCAAGAAAATTTTCCAAATTAACCATGCACAATCACTCAACCCATAATTCAACAACTACCAATACTTTACACCCCATTTTAACCTAGACAACATTACCATTATCAAATCTTTCTTCAAATCCTTCCATGACAATTCCAACTTAACAAAAATGGTTCCAAAATTTCCAACAACCATTTACCAACAACAAGATTCAATTCAACATAGCATGAGCAATAAAATGAAGGGTGTCATAATAACTTACAAGAATAATGCGAAATGAAATAATTCTTTTTTCGGATAGATGCGCTCCCCTCGGTGCCACGAACAATAATATGCGAACGGATTTAAAAACGAAAAGGAAATGAAGTGGCTAGAATGTTTGGAAGGAAATGTTAGGGTTTGAGGTTTCCATGGAAGTTTTAAGAAGAAAGACTTGAGCTGAAGGTTTTCTTTTGTTAAAATGATTTCCATGGAGAGAAAATGAAGGATAAATATTAACAATTACATCTTAGCTCTTCAAGGCTTGAATCACTTATAACTAACAACCCTAACTATCGACTTTGACAACAAAGCACCTCAAAAACTTATAAACTAAATGTTGAAAATTTCAAATATTATTATTTCACTATACATTTTATATTTATTCCATTTAGACCCTAAATCATTAAAGTTAATTTCATTATCACCCTAAATTCATATTAGTTATCAAAACATAAAATGAGCACATAAAACTTAACAAGTAGCATAAAATGAATAAAAGATATACTACAACCCCAACCCCACGTGCTCAACATGTACTAAAATGGTGCCCAATATATTAGGGTCGTGACACTCACTCCCCCTTAAATAAAATTCGCCCCGAATTTTGAATGAACTTATTTGCACGCTCAAACAACCAAAGATATTTTTCTCTCATCTCCAACTCTAGCTCCCACGTTGCTTCTTCGATAGTATGATTCTTCCATAGGATTTTCACTACCGGGATACTCTTAGTTCTCAATTCCTTAACTTGAAACTCCAAGACTCTCAACGGTTCTTCTACATATGACATATCCGCTTGAATCTCTTCGGGAGGAGAACTCAAAACATGGGAGGGATCATGGCAATATTTCCTCAGCATAGAAACATGAAACACGTCATGAAGAGATGAAAAAGATGGAGGCAACGCCAACTAAAAAGCCAACTCACCGATCTTTTATAAGATCTCAAACGGACCAACAAATCTCGGAGCTAATTTCCCCTTATTCCCAAACCTTTTAATCCCAGTCCTCAGAGAGATCTTCAAAAACACTAAGTCACCAACCTGAATAGATAAGTCTCGTCTTTTATTGTCGACGTAGGTCTTCTGCCTACTCTGAGCCGTCTTCAACCTATCTCGAATCACCCGATTTTCTCCGTTGAATCTCTAACCAAATCCGGACCCCAAAGCTTAGCTTCACCAACCTCGTCCAAACACATTGGAGATCTGCACTTTCTACCATACAACGCCTCATACGGAGCCATCTCGATGCTAGACTAATAGCTATTCTTGTAAGCAAACTCAACCAATGGTAGATGATCTTCCCAAGATAAATGAAATCCCATCACACAAGACCGTAACATATTCTCAAGTATCTGAATGGTTCTCTCAGTCTGCCCATCTATTTGAGGATGAAACACCGTGCTAAAACTCAACTTAGATCCCAAAGCTTCATGCAACGCCTTCCAAAACCTCGAGGTGAATCTCGGATCTCTATCGGAAACAATACTAACAAAACTTCGTGGAGTCTGACAATCTCTCGTATATACAGTTGAGCTAACCTCTCCATCGAGTACTTTGTTGACACCGGTAGAAAATGAGCCAACTTTGTCAATCTATCAACGATAACCCAAATAGCATCCATCTTATTCGCGGTAGGAGGCAAACCAGTCACAAAATCCATCGAAATTACTTCCCATTTCCACTCCGGAATATCTAATGGTTGAAGTAACCCCGCTGGTCTCTGATGCTCGGCCTTGATTTGTTGACAAGTTAAACATTTAGATACAAAATCCGCTATCTCTCTCTTCATCCTATTCCACCAATAACCTCATTTCAAATCTTGGTACATCTTCGTACTACCTGGATGAATAGCAAACTTGGATTTGTGGCCATCCTCTAACACACGCCTCTTGATCTCCAGTGATGAAGGAACACAAATTCTGCCTTGAAAAGTCAAAACTCCATCTCTATTCAACGCAAAATCCCCGGCTTTTCCATCTTGCACTTGCCCCAAAATTTTCTTCAACTCCGGATCACTTTGTTGAGCTTCCATCAAATCTCCATACAAGGTAGGAACTGCTCAGACATTCGCAAATATTATTTCACTTCTTAACTCTCGGGAACTCAAAGTTGACAAATAAGACTTTCGGCTAATCGCATCCGCACCTACATTTGTCTTCCCCGGATGATACGAAATCACACAATCGTAATCCTTCAATAACTCTAACCATCTTCTTTGCCGATTATTCAACTCCTTTTGTGTAAACAAATATTTCAAGCTTTTGTGATCGGTAAAAATCTCAAATCTCGCCCCATAAAGATAGTGCTTTCATTTATGTAACGCAAACACAATCGCAGCCAATTCCTTTTCATGGGTAGGGTAATTCTGTTCCGCCGGTGATAACTTCCGAGAGGCATACGCAATCACTTTCCCTCTTTGCATTAGAACACATCCCAATCCTTCCTTCGAGGCATCACTGAAGATAACAAAATTCTCGCAACCAACCGGAAGGGTAAGAACTGGAGCTGATGTCAACCTCTTCTTCAACTCGGCAAAGCTTGCTTTAAATTTTGAATCCCACACAAAAAGTATATCCTTCCGAGTCAGTCTCGTCAACGGAGTTGCAATTCTGGAAAATCCCTCAATGAACCTGCTGTAGTACCCCGCCAATCCAAGAAAGTTACGAACCTCTGTCACAGTTGAAGGTTGCTTCCAATTGACTACGACTTCAATCTTAGAAGGATCCATGGAAATCCCCAAACTCTACACCACGTGCCCCAAAAAAGAGTTCCGCTCAAGCCAAAACTCGCACTTGCTGAACTTGGCGAACAACTGCTTATCACGAAGAAGGGATAAGACAATCCTCAAGTGATTCTCATGCTTTTCTCGAGATTTAGAGTAAACAAGGATGTCGTCAATGAAAACCACCACAAAGTTGTCAAGATAGGGCTTGAAGATCCGGTTCATCATATCCATGAATATTGCCGGAGCATTAGTCAACCCGAAAGGCATAACCACGAACTCATAGTGACCATATCTCGTCCTGAAAGCTATCTTTGAAATGTCATCCGGTCTAATCTTCAACTGATGGTATTCGCTTCTCAAATCAAGTTTGGAATATATCACAGAGCCTTGAAGTTGATCGAACAAGTCATCAATATGCAGAAGAGGGTATTTATTCTTGATAGTTGGTTGGTTCAACAATCTGTAGTCGATACACAATCTCAACGTGCCATCCTTCTTTCGAACAAACAAAACAAGTGCTCCCCACGGTGACACACTTGGACGAATAAACCCCCGATCTAGCAACTCCTGCAACTGAGTCTTCAACTCTTTCAACTCATCCGGAGCCATTCTATAGGGTGCTTTAGATATAGGTTAAGTACCGGGTACTGGGTCAATACAAAACTCTACCTCTCTATCCGGAGGCATAGAGTACCCACTTGAAAACACATCACCAAATTCATTAACAACCGGGACATGAGCTAATTCAGGGGATTTCTTACTTGAATCTACCACATAAGCCAAGTACCCCGTACACCCTTTAGATAGCATTTTCCTAGTCTTTAAAGTAGAAATAACATGTATACCAAACATAGAATTATCCGCATCAAACACAAAAGTAGGCATATCAGGCATAGCAAAGGAGACTCGCTTCCTACGACAGTCTACCAAAGCATGGCAATGACTCAACCAGTCCATACAAAGAATGACATCAAAGTCCCATATTTGTAACTCTACTAAATCCACTGGCAATACATGCCCACAATTATTCACATCACAACCATTATAGACCAAAGAAGAGGTGAGGCACTCTCCCATAGTCGAAACCTCTAGCACATAAGGCATAATTTCAGGCATCTTATGTAATGCAAATGCAAAATGAGATGCTACAAACGAATGGGAAGACCCGGGATATATAAGGATGCGGGCCTTAACTCCTGAGACATGGACAATACCTCTAATAACGGAATTAGGATCAACCTCTCCTCTACCCAAAGCAAACACTCGCCCCTGCACTCTATATTTTAGCTTCCCCTTGTTATCTCTTTTAACTCCACCTCTTCATCCACCTTGACCACTACCTGATGCTTGCCCTCGCTGCAACTTAGGACAGTTCTTTCGGAAATGGCATACTTCTCCACACTCTAAGCATTTTCCCTGCTTGCTCCAATACCTATCTTCTGAATGATCCATCTTCTTGCAAAAACCACGTACTATCCCAAACTGACTTGAAGTAGGTCGAGCTGCCGGAGCCGACACATTTCCTCCTCTTATTACCCCCGGGGCTGAAAACCTTTGCTGCCCTTTACTCTGTCCCAAACCTTGACCTTGGAATCTCTGTTTACTTCCACTTCCACCTTCAGATTTACCCCGATGCTCTTCAATATCTTTCTCTATACGATAGGCTCTATTCACTGCCGCTTGGAAGTCTGTGAAGTCGTATGTCAATAACTGCTTACGAAACTCCAACCTTAACCCTTTCACGAACCGGTATACTCGTCTCTCTTCTTCCGGCACCAAATGAGGACAATATTGAGCTAACTCCGTAAACTTCGCAGAGTACTGTGCTATGGTCATCGTCCCTTGCTCCAATCTCAAAAATTCGACCTCCTTCTTGTCCCTTGTAACCACAGGAATGAAGTGATCGCGGAACTTGCGAGTAAAGTTCTCCCACGTCTGTGGTGTATGGTCCCGGTCCCAACTATCCTTCACTATGTGCCACCAATGATCGGCAGGTCCTTCCAACTTGAAGACAGCACACCTCACTTTTTCTTCGTCCGGACTCTCCATTGCTGCAAATATCTTATTCATAGCTTCACGCCATCTCTCTGCCTTCAACGGATATGGATCTCCATTAAAGCTGGGTGGAGCCATCTTGACGAACTTCTCCAAACCATGCCCATGTCTGCCTTCCTGATGATGCTATGCTTGCCCTTGAGCTGCCATATTCTGCAAGAACACCCGGAACATGTTCATCATCCCCACATTCTGATTTCCATCTCCCCCGACATTGCCAACATTTCCCTGAGCCCGCTGCTGATCGTCATCATTCCCAGCCATTAGAACAAACTCCTGTATCAAACACTCATCGTCAGTTATCACACACTCCCCCTTTAGCTAGACATCTACCCTTGAACTCTAAACCGAGCTCTGATACCAACTGTGAGGACCTCGACCCGGAACCCTAGCTCGTGCCCCGAGCGGGAGGGTCCCCTTACTATTAAAGACCACCTAAAATTTTTGAAACTTTGACTTAACTTGAAAAAGAAATAACTTTTAACATGACCATTACAAAACTATCTTTAAAACTTCTCCACTTGGAGGAAACTATAACAACTTTGAAAATAAACAACCTGTTTTAATTACAAAAGATCAAAAATGTCAAGTTTGAAACAAAGAGTTTATATACAAACTCCAACAAGGAGCTAAACAAAAATACAACTACAAATCCCATCACTAGCCAACACGTACCCTGACAACCCAAAAGACACGTCCAAACTCCTTTTCGTCCTTACTGGCCGGGACCTCCTGTCTTAGTGCGATCTAAAACATTAAAGGGAGAAGGGTGAGAATAAATCTCAATAAGTTATTATGAATGCAAAAATATGCCAAGCAAGATTCAACACATAACAATGTGCATATAACACATTGGTAAAGCAGTAAACACCTTACGTTAACTTGGTTTACCTTTTCCCGTCTGAACAATAAGTCGTACAACATTGGGAGATTAAACTCCACTCATTTGTGAACTGCTTAGGCATATTCACATCTTATAAGACCCATTTTTCAGGGAACCATATAAGATTCTAGCAACTCTGTAAGGCTTTTGGCTCAATACAGATGCTATAACCCCAGTCTGTGGCCACAGAAGGGGATATTCACAGGTATAATGTAATCCGATCACATTATAGGAATTTTTTCATAACTGATCGTATTCCATTATACCCCTAAACATCAGCTGATTAACATAAGTTCAAGCACATAATAGTTACTTGAAAAGAAATCCACCAAAGGGATTAAAAAATAACAACATGGTATTCATACTCATGTTTAAGTCAATACAATAGTGCAACAAATATTTCATACACTATTTGAATCACAAACCATGGATATGAACTCAAGTAAGGCCACAATGTACAACCAACAAGCCTTATAGGTTCAATATACAACAATTTATAACCTCAATAAAGGTTCAAGTTCAATTTACCAAGTTTGAATAACTTTGGTTAAGTTGCAAATCAAGCCTACCAAGCATTTTCCGAACAATATTTAAACCACTTCCACAATTCCATTGTGACCAAGTAAGATACCATTGAATAGCTAAAGTGTTTTACTTTAATCATACTCAAAGAGGGTTCAATTATATACTAGGTAGAATAGGTTTCTGTTGCTTGAAAAATGGTTCAGAGGTGGCAGGGCAGGGCACGACTCGTGCAACAGGGCACGACTCGTGGGGCCCCATTGACACCCCCACAGATTCAGTCGTCCAATTCATGGCACAAAAAGGCACGAATTCACGGCACAAATCGTTCCCCAGGGCACGACTCGTGCCCTTGCCTAGAAATCAAAAATAGGGCTGAAAACATCATCAACCAATTTCCACTTGCTATAAACTCATTTCCTTTGTTTTTGAAGTCATAAACCAGGCACCAAAACTCACTCTAAACCATACCAAACCATTTCATACCCCTTCCAACCAAAGTAAGATGTACAAATATCATTTTATAACCTTCCATGTCAAGAAAATTTGCCAAATTAACCATGCACAATCACTCAACCCATAATTCAACAACTATAATTACTTTACATCCCCTTTTTAACCTAGACAACATTACCATTATCAAATCTTTCTTCAAATCCTTCCATGACCATTCCAACTAAACTAAAATGGTTCCAAAATTTCCAACAACCATTTAACAACAACAAGATTCAATTCAACATAGCATGAGCAATAAAATGAAGGGAGTCATAATAACTTACAAGAATAATGCGAAATGAAATAATTCTTTTTTCGGATAGATGCGCTCCCCTCGGCGCCACGAACAATAATATGCGAACGGATTTAAAAACGAAAAGGAAATGAAGTTGCTAGAATTTTTGTAAGGAAATGTTAGGGTTTGAGGTTTCCATGGAAGTTTTAAGAAGAAAGACTTGAGCTGAAGGTTTTCTTTTGTTAAAATGATTTCCATGGAGAGAAAATGAAGGATAAATATTAACAATTACATCTTAGCTCCTCAAGGCTTGAATCACTTATAACTAACAACCCTAACTATCAACTTTGACAACAAAGCACCTCAACAACTTATAAACTAAATGTTGAAAATTTCAAATATTATTATTTCACTACACATTTTATATTTATTCCATTTAGACCCTAAATCATTAAAGTTAATTTCATTATCACCCTAAATTCATATTAGTTATCAAAACATAAAATGAGCACATAAAACTTAACAAGTATCATAAAATGAATAAAAGATATACTACAACCCCAACCCCACGTGCTCAACATGTGCTAAATTGGTGCCTAATATTAGGGTCGTGAAAATGCGCTCTAGGAAACTCCACGAAATATTCTAAACCTTCTAAGAATTGAGGCCTGACGCCCCTTCTACCGGGATTACTACGATTATCCATCAAACTACGATCTTCTCCAGACATAATTAACTCCTGCATTTCATAATATATTAACAGTTTAGATGTAATTAACGCATTACAATTCCCTAAATTTGAATTACTGAAATTGTCTATGGCTAAGAACTTATGAGACGAAACTCACAAGGTGAGATAAAACTCACGGGTGTTGTTCTTAGTGTTGATGACACTAACAACAACACATTCACCAATTCTAGAAAAAGCACAAATCAATAGAAATAAATATAATTTGCAGCGGAAGAATTAAAGCAATACACAAGAATATAATTTTTATCAAGTTATATAAATATATAACTTGATGGGTGCCTAAAAGGCAAGACCTTTCTATTAATAATATGAATTCAATACAAGGTCGAGGTTGTTCCTTAATGATAAACGAACCCTGATATAAGGAACAACATACACGAATTCTCTCAGTAAATAAACACTCAAAAACCTCACAAAAATATAAAAATCTATATGAAATATTCGAGTGTTGGACAAAGTGTTGCCGACACTGAATGGCAACACTTGAGAGCAGAATTCTACTTTTCTTGTGCAGATTTGCGTTTTCTGAATTGGATGATCTTCAATGAAGATCCACTGCACTATTTATAGGCCACAAAGTCTTGGAGCCTACTCAAATGATCAGCTAACAGCCTTGAGTTTGTTTCCTCATTTTATGCCTTCTCGCCTTCATTGTAGGAGACCTAGTCTTCTCTTGCTTCTCATGCTTGTACCTCTTAGCTTTGATTGCCTTGTACTCTGACTTGTTCTCCCCCAGAATAGCTGAATAAAATATCTCTTTGCTTGGTCATAAATTAAACAAATAAACACATGTTTATTTGTTAATTCCTCCTCTTCGTAATTCTCGCCTGGGCATATTCTGTTGCTGATTTCAAGCTCATTTTAAGGTGACTAACTACTGTTATATAAACATTAATTTACCCATTAATATTTGTGAAAAATACAGTAACTAACTCAGTGTCGCCAATTCCAAATGGCAACACTTTTGGCAACACCAAGGCAACACTGGTTTGCAACACTTGGGATGACATTCATGACAACACATGATCTAACATTAACAATCTCCCCCATAGTTACTGATTTCTTCACAAAATACCAATGTGATGATCTTTTCAAAAACAGTTAGTCAAACTTAACTAAAACCAGAAAATGCCACGAGATTTTAATAGCGGCAACATAAACCTTCAGGCAATGTTTTGAAATATTTTTCAATCCAAAACATCAACCATTAAGCAAATGAAGTATCAAAATCTTTACAAAAAATCTCCCCCTTAATACGAAATTAATAACTAACCAAAATAATTATTAAAATCTTAAACCAACCATTCCACCATTCAACAAAAAAACATCCATCCAAGTTTGAAGAAAATTCCAGCCGAAACAAAGAAAAAAAAATAAACAGAAATAAAATTTGTTTAAGCATTACAAACCAAAATAAAACAAATAAAATTGTTTTTGTTCCAAACCACTAAAATCAACCACCATTCAAACCAACCATCTTTAAACTGCATTTCCAGCTCCTTCACCTCCTCTGCTGTCCCACTTGGCCCAGCACCATTTCCAGCTCCATCATCATCATCACGCCTTGGTGGCTTATCTCCCCCTATTTTGGAAGAAATCAAATCCACCATTTTCATCATGTCAGTGCGCATGTCCAACCACCCCTGAATTACTGAGTCAATGTGCTTGACCTGACTATTGAAAAAATTAAGTACCATAGCAGCATCAACCATTACAGGAGCAGTGTTGCCGAAGTGTTGCCGGTTTCGGGCGACACTTGGGACGACACCGGTAGCGTGGGCAAGATAACGGGAGGAGCATTTGTAACCAAAACCCAAGGTAAATCCACTGTGCCTATCACCTTCGGTAAAGTGCTTGGTAATTCGATAATACACGGTCTTTCGAAAGATTATCACCATTCCAAGGCTTAAGGTTTTGGTACATTAGGACTTGAAAAATAAGGGAAGGAAAAATGAAGGAGGAGGTCTTTTTCTTCTTAGCCCATGCAGCAAGGTGAGCAAATACAAGTCTCCCAAAGTTAACTCTTTGTTTCTTGCCTAGTTTGTACAACAAATTAGCTTGCTCAAAAGTGACCGTGTTCTCGTTTGCCGTAGGAAGCCAATTTGTTATACAAATCTTGTGGAGCACGCTAAACAAAGAAGTGAGATGGGTAGACCTAAAGTGATCGAGACCAAATGGTGATTCTCCCTCCAGTTAAAAAGGTGGCTAAGGCATTAGGATCATATTCCAAACTCTCATCTTCGACATTAGGGAGGCCGAATGCCTTGTTGATGATCAAGGGATTAAAATCATAGATATTGCCCCTAACAAAAATCTTTCCATAATGAGGGTATTCCTATCATCAATATTATCCCTAAGATGAGCATAGAAATTCCTAACCACACTTTCAATGTACGATGACACTTTAGTCACCGTAGGCAAAAACATCCTATCCTCCAAAACTGATACACACCTAACTCCTTGAATTGAGTCACATACATATTCTTTTCATTCAGAATTTTCTTCTCGGAATCTTCAACAAACTTGTCTAAATTTGTTTCACCATAAAATTCATCCGAAAGAAAAGGACGTTCATAAAATCCAAAGGACTCATAATCGACTTTGTATCCTGAGAGGGATTAGGAGAGTGTACCTCGGGCCATGAAATAGGAGAATACGAAGGAGAACTCGATTGTGCTTTGGTCTTGGCGGCGAGGTGTTGCTTCGGGTGTTGCCATTTCATCGGCAACACTTGGGGCGACACTTGATGAAATTTTCTGTTTCTTCTTCATTTTGGGTGGGCTTGACAAGAGTTTCCTCATCTTCCAACCAAGCTTCTTCATCCTCATCGAGAAGATGATGAGGGCTCCTTTGTCTCTTTAAAAGCTGGGTCCGAACCTTCCTCGGACGAAATGTTGAGAGAGGAACTCGAGCTATCCTCCACATTTAAGGATCATCAGCCGTGTTGGAAGGAATCTTGGACCTGAACAAGGTTTTGATCCTCTCAGATTGTCTACGCACTCCACCCCTAAAAGACGAAGAGGCATCAACCGCCTTTCTCTTCTTGGTCTTCTTTTGAGGGGCGAAGGTGAGCTCTATGGAGGGTAGCTTCTGGAAGATTAATAGGAATGGGAATTTTGGAAGGATCATAGACAACAATGTCTAATGAGGGTGAGGTTGAGGGTGTGGCCGAAAGTGTCGCGGGGATATCTCCATTGGAACGGCGACATTTGAGGCAACACTAGAGGGAGCTAGAGGCGAAATTTCCATGGGTGATGAAATTTGGGGTGAATTTTTGGTGCTTGCCATGGAGGATTGAAGAAGAACGAGGAAGACGAAGAACAGGGCAAGGGTTTCGGTTTAACGCCTAGAGAGAGAGAGAGCAACGAGAAGAGAGAGAGAGAGGGTTTAGAGAGGTTTTAATGAGTGAATAGTGGTAGGATTTAATTGATTTGACAATGTCAAATTAATTAAATCTCCACTTATCTCTCAAAAATCCCAACAAACTCAAGTTGATAAACCGCCATTTTAAAAAACATTTTTTTTTTTTTTTTTTTTTTTTTTAATTTTTATAATTTTTATAATTTTTAATAATAACTAAACATAATTTTAGTAATATCCATAAAATTGTGTTTTTCAAAATTCAAGGAGATGAATTTTAAAAAATAGATATTACAAAATTACACTTAGATTGACAAAAATAATAATTTTTGCTAAAAACCTTTTAAATTTCTCAAACTCTAAATATAAGAAAATAGACTTTTGGAAATTTAAAATTTAATTAACAAAAACAAAAACAAGAAAATAAAAATTAATGTAGCATCTACTAATGTGTTACTAGCAATGTTGCGTGACACACAAGGCAACATTTTTAAATAAAATCCCCTTGATATTTTTCAACAAATATAACTATACTTTCTTAGGCAATTTTTAAGCACACTTTACACTTTATTTATTTACAAGGAAGCATCGTAGTAGCGAGCTCCGTGCCCCGAGTTTTTTATTAAAGTGTAAAGCTACAATTAGTAAGTTTTATACCTTTCAAGTAGGGTACACTGTAGTAGCGAGCTCCATGTCCCTAATACTTAGTATAAAACACTACATTATATTCCCTTTGGGAATTTTCACAAGCTTTGCCCTTTTTTTTTTTTTTTTAAAATATCAACAACAATATGAGTGACTTTGTCACTTTTTAGCACAAAGGGGTATTTTATAAAAAAAATGTTAACCTTAAGAATGTACACATACTAGAACAAAAAGGTCAGTAAATGCCCCCATTTGGGATTAAACTAGCTATATTTTTTTTTGTTGTTTTTTTTTTAAATTTTAAAGATAATGTACAACTCATACAAAGTGTTGCTGACAGTGTTGGTAACACTGACGGCAACACTAACAGATTTATAGAAAACATAGACCAAGAGATTTTTTCAAACTTGAAAATCTCTCATGGTCCAAGGCTTTGGTCAAAATATCAGCAAGTTGATGTTTTGTATCAATATGCTCTATTTGGATCAATTCCTTTTCTACTAAATCTCTTAAAAAATGATGGCGGATATCAATGTGCTTAGTGCGTGAGTGTTGTACGGGGTTTTTGGAGATATTTATAGCACTCGATTGTCACAATACATGGTCAAGATATTACTATCAAGACCATAGTCATCAAGCATGTGTTTTAACCATATTAGTTGTGAACAACAACTCCCTGCTGCCACATATTCGGATTCGGCGGTCGAGAGAGAAACACGGTTTGCTTGCGGCTGTACCATGACACTAGATTATTACCCAAGAAAAAACAACCCCCACTAGTACTCTTTCTGTCATCTATATCCCTGCCCAATCGTAGTCACTAAAACCAACTAAGTTGGTATTAGTGTCTTTGGTGAACCAGATTCCCAATTCACTTGTCCCGAGACACATACTTGATGATTTTCTTGACGGCATTTAGGTGAGAAATTTTAGGAGCAGATTGATATCTAGCACAAACACCTACGCCGAACATTATATCGGGACGACGCAGTAAGATAAAGAAGACTACCTATCATGGATCTATACAGAGTTGGGTCAACATCCTCCCCTGCTGATCTTTGGTTACCTTAAGAGATGATCCCATAGGTATTTTAGAGCTCTTGGCACTCTCCAATCCAAATCTTTTCACCGGACTCTTAGCATACTTGCTCGAGTGATGAAGACTCCATCATTCGATTGTTTCACCTGCAATCCTAGGAAATAATTAAGTTCTCCTATCATGCTCATCTCAAATGTAGATGTCATAGCTTCCACAAAATTTTGTAAACATATTTTAGATGTGGAACCATAAACTATGTCATCAACATAGATTTGAGCAATGACAAGCTCTTTATTTTCCCTAAGAATAAATAATGTCCTATCGGCTTCTCCTCTAACAAATCCATATTCAAGAAGGAAGCTTGTTAGACGCCCATACCATGCACGAGGAGCTTGTTTTAAGCCATATAAGGCCTTATCAAGTCTGTATACATGGTGCAGGTGGAATGGGTCTTCAAACCCTTTGGGTTGCTCAACATAGATCTCTTTATCTAAGTACCCATTCAAGAAAGCCGCTTTGACATCCATTTGGTGTAATGTGATTTTGAGATAACAGGCTATAGCAAGAAGAAGTCTTATTGACTCAATTCTAGCCACAGGTGCAAAGGTCTCGTCAAAGTCGATTCCTTCCACTTGTGTATAGCCTTGAGCCACAAGACGAGCTTTATTACGAACAATATTACCCAATTCATCAGATTTGTTTTTGTAAATCCATTTAGTTCCAATAATGTTAGTATTTAAAGGACGTGGAACTAAACACCAAACCTCGTTACGGGTAAATTGTTCAAGCTCTTCTTGCATAGCTTGAATCCAGAATTTATCATTTAAGGCCTCAATCACATTTTTTGGTTCAACAGAGGAAACGAAACAGAAGTGTTTTACCTGAGAGTATGTGGAGGACATACACACATACCTAACCATATCTCTGTAATCAAGCTGGCTCCTTGTTCCTTGTTCTAACCCCTTCATTAACATCACCAATTACTTGAGTAATGGGATGATAATTTCTAATTCGAGTGGGATCTCTCCTGCCTTGATGGTACACAAATCCATCTTCTCCTTCGAGTCATTGCTCTCGGAATTTCCAGCCACTGTTCTGTTCTCTGTGTTGCCTCGGGTGTTGCCATTTCAGGGGCGACACTTGGAGCAACACTTGAATCTGTGGCTGCAATGGCTGAATCGGTCTGTTCCGGCCCTTTGTTCGACTTCTTCTAGTAAAGTCGGAGGTATATCATCAGTGGTTCTCTGTGGCACTCAAGTAATCGTTAAATTCAATATTTACCGATTCTTGAATTACTTTTAACCTCAAATTATAGACACGATAAGCATGACTGTTTTGAGAGTAGCCAAGAAAGATTGCTTTGTCACTCTTAGAATCAAGTTTACCTAAGTATTCCCGGTCATTTAAAATGTAACACAAACACCCAAACACATGAAAATAGTGAACCGTAGGTTTCTTTCCATTTAAAATCTCATAAGGTGTCATAGTTGTACCGGGTCTTAAGAAAACTCTATTTGTAGTGTGACAAGCTGTGTTTAATGCTTCGGCCCAAAAACCTTTAGAAATATTTCTAGCAATTAGCATAACACGAGCCATTTCCATTAAAGTCCTATTTTTCCTTTCAGCAACACCATTTTGTTGTGGTGTTTTGGAGTCTTTGAAAACTCATGGTGTATCCCCTTTTTACTACAAAAAGTAGAAAAGGAGATGTTTTCAAATTCTCTACCATGATCGATCTTATTCGAAAAATAGGAGAACAAAACATGTTTTTGATTTTAGAGGCTAAGTGAGTAAATTTATCAAAAGTTTCAGATTTTTCTCTTAAGAAATACACCCATGTAAACCTAGAAAAATCATCAACTATTACATAAACATACTTCTTACCTCCCAAGCTTTCTACCTCAATAGGACCCATCAAGTCCATATGTAGAAGCTGAAAACAATGTGTTGTTCTGAGTGTTGCTCATTGTGTTGTTCAACACGTGAGCAACACGAGTTTGCTTACCCTTTTGACAGTCACCACACATCACGGTGTTTTTGAGGTCTAGTTTAGGAACACCTTTGACGGCATTATGTTTGATAATCTTCTCAAGATTCCTATAATGAGAATGACCTAACTTTTGATGCCATAACCTAATATCATCAAGTTTTGTCAAATTGCACACCGATTTATTACCAACCGGATAGCAATTATCACTTGATCTTATTCCGTCATGACACAAAAGTTAGTGTTATCAAACACTTCACAGTATTTTTATTGAATTTTACCTCCAAATTGTCATCACATAGTTGGCTAATGCTAATTAAATTAGCAAGTAAACCATCTACGTGCAAGACATTTTTCAAAGGAGGAAAACCAACAATATCCAAAGTGTTCCTTTACCAACTATTTCACTCTTGCCTCCACCACCATAAGTCACCGAGCCTCCTTGAATAGGTTGGTACTCTGTTAGGAATGATTTTGTACCAGTCATATGGCGTGAACAACCACTATCAAAGTACCAAGTTCCTGCAATGTTAGTCCTTAAGGCTGTATAAACAACATAGCATTTCGGTTTTCCTTGGGTAACCAACCCTTTTTGAAAATCTGGATTTGTTCACCGGTGTTGCCATAAGTGTTGCCCTGAGAAACCGGCGACACTTGAGGCGACACTTGAAGACTGGACATTTTCTTTTGTAGGAAAATGCAATCTGGTTTTAAATGTCCAGCTTTGTGGACGGTATCCACACTCATTGGATTGATCGGAGGAATCACTAGAAGTGCTACCCTTTTCCTTGACACGCTCTTTTACAAAACAATTTTTAGTTTCAACATCAAACAAGGAAGAGGTAATACTTTCAAGTGATTCTTGGAACCCAAGACCAGCTTTCAGAGGCTTACTCAATTTGAGTATTTCATCCAATTTGGATGAACTCGTGTTGAGTTTTTGAAGGTGGATTCGGCTAGGTTGAGTTTGGCCTTGATTTTATCAAGATCCAATTCTCTCCTACTGAGTTGAGCTTCTAGCCGAGTCAAGGAGTTCTTAAGATCCTGATTTTCCTTTTTCAAGATAACCACCATCTTATTCTCCTTTTTCCATTCCACGAGGAGAGATTTATAGAGGTTTTTTAATTCACAAATAAGTTCATCTTTATCAAGATCATCCTCTATAATCTCTTCTGAATTTAAATCAGTTGAACCATGCAAATTAAGATCATTTAAAGAATCATACCTGCTGAGTGTTGTGCCAAGTGTTGCCAATTCCTGGACGACACTTGGGGCAACACTTTCTGAAGAAGTCACCAATGTTGTGTCAAGTGTTGTCAAATCTGTAACGACACTTGAAGTAACACTCTCAGTCGAAGGTAGCTCCTCTACCGTGGCCATCATGACTACTTGACCCGTCTGTTCTTCTTTCTCCGTTCCTTCCTCCTCTCCATCACTAAGAGATACCCACAAGTTTTTGCCCGCCTTTCTCAAGGTGTTAGCACATTCATTGGCATAGTGACCCCAACCGGAACAAGCATGACATTGAATAGATTCAATGTACTTAGGATCGGACCGGATCTTTTCCGAGGATGCACGCCTTGGTGGGATATCCTTTTGATTTGGAGGAGGACTTCTCCTTGGCACAAAACTAGAGGTTTTGGCCGTTTGGTCCTTAGCCTTTACCTGCACTTTGTTAAATTTTCTAACCATAGAATTATATCTCTTTGCAAGTAAAGCTACACTAGTATTTTCATCTAACTCCTCGAAGACTTCATCTTCATCGTCCACACATGTGTCCGAAGATTCGACTTTTAAGGCAATATTCTTGCCTTTAGAAGCCTCCGTTTGTTCATTGAGATTTAACTCAAAGTTTTTCAAAATACTCATTAAGGAGTTGATGTCCATTGTTGAAAGATTATGGGCCTCTTCAATAGCTGAAACTTTAATATTAAAACGTTCGGGAAGAGTACGAATAGCTTTTGAAACAAGTTGTTTATTTGTAAAAGGCTCCCCTAATACTTGACAAGCATTTGAAATATCAATCAACTTTTCAAAATAAGACGAGATGTCTTCGTTTTCACCCATTCTTAATCTTTCAAATCTACTAGTGAGACCTCTAAGCTTTGTTTCTCGGACACTGCCATCTCCTTCACAAAATCTTTGTAAAGTATCCCAAGCATCTTTTGCGGAGGGACTATTTTGAATGAGTTTGAACATATGCATGTCAACCCATTCATAGATGGCATTCGGTGCCTTTTCATGGAAACTAGCAAGATTATTCTCTTCAATTGTCCACTCGAATTCTGGTTTGACTTGTACGTCACCATCGTCATCCGGAGGAAGCATTGGAACAGAATAACCATTTAAAATAGATCGCCAAGCCCGAAGATCAATTGATTTGATATGCGAGCGTAGGCGAATCTTCCAATAAGCATAATTAGATCCGTCTAAAACCGGTAATCTCTTTTGATTAGGGTTTGCGGGATCATAAGCCATGACAAAAGGATCTAAACACTTAGTATATCAAGTGCTAGGCTCGATACCAATTGAAATTGTCTATGGCTAAGAACTTATGAGACGAAACTCACAAGGTGAGATAAAACTCACGGGTGTTGTTCTTAGTGTTGATGACACTAACAACAACACATTCACCAATTCTAGAAAAAGCACAAATCAATAGAAATAAATATAATTTGCAGCGGAAGAATTAAAGCAATACACAAGAATATAATTTTTATCAAGTTATATAAATATATAACTTGATGGGTGCCTAAAAGGCAAGACCTTTCTATTAATAATATGAATTCAATACAAGGTCGAGGTTGTTCCTTAATGATAAACGAACCCTGATATAAGGAACAACATACACGAATTCTCTCTGTAAATAAACACTCAAAAACCTCACAAAAATATAAAAATCTATATGAAATATTCGAGTGTTGGACAAAGTGTTGCCGACACTGAATGGCAACACTTGAGAGCAGAATTCTACTTTTCTTGTGCAGATTTGCGTTTTCTGAATTGGATGATCTTCAATGAAGATCCACTGCACTATTTATAGGCCACAAAGTCTTGGAGCCTACTCAAATGATCAGCTAACAGCCTTGAGTTTGTTTCCTCATTTTATGCCTTCTCGCCTTCATTGTAGGAGACCTAGTCTTCTCTTGCTTCTCATGCTTGTACCTCTTAGCTTTGATTGCCTTGTACTCTGACTTGTTCTCCCCCAGAATAGCTGAATAAAATATCTCTTTGCTTGGTCATAAATTAAACAAATAAACACATGTTTATTTGTTAATTCCTCCTCTTCGTAATTCTCGCCTGGGCATATTCTGTTGCTGATTTCAAGCTCATTTTAAGGTGACTAACTACTGTTATATAAACATTAATTTACCCATTAATATTTGTGAAAAATACAGTAACTAACTCAGTGTCGCCAATTCCAAATGGCAACACTTTTGGCAACACCAGTGGCAACACTGGTTTGCAACACTTGGGATGACATTCATGACAACACATGATCTAACATTAACAATTACAAACTTAAAAGCAACAAGACACTTCATTTAGGTTTAGAATTGGGGTTGACTTCTATCGCACACATCTATCACATTTTTTAAATTATTAATATTTTGAATAATTTTAAATATTAATATTTAATTCTTTATTGTAAAGTATATCATTCCCTAGGATGAAAGGACAATTCATGTCCATTAGGTTTAGAATTGGGGTTGGCTTCTATCCCATCCCGAAATGTACGATTATATGAATTGCAAATATCACTTTGTCTACTTGCTTTATAATCGAAAATCAAGAAATTTCGGTAGCATATATATAACCCTATGGTCTCCAAGTGCACGACGTAGACTAGGTCAATCAAACACTATCGATTAGAATCGACAGTATGTAATCAACCATGTCTAGTATACACTTAGAGAACAATAGGAATGCAACCGAAATATCTCAACTATCGACTATTCAATAATGAATTAACACACACATCTATTTTACAATAATGAATTAACACACACATCTATCATATTTTTTAAATTATTAATATTGTGAATAATTTTAAATATTAATATTTAATTCTTTGTTGTAAAATATAAAATTTTACAATGATGAATTAAATTAACATTTATAATTAAGATGAAAGTCTTTCTCATTCACAACTATCAAAACCCTATCCCATCTTTGACCAAGAAAGACAGAGCAAACAAGTTCTCGACTGTTTGAGCAAATGATTTTCTGTTTAATAAGAACTTTTTCCAGTTTCACTGTCCTCTTCTCTCTAAGGATCTCAAACATCACAGCCATATTTGTGACAGTGTCTGTTTTCTCTTCACTGGTGTTATACGGTCACAAGTAAAAACAAGGTAACAGTATAACACCAGTGAAGAGAAAACAGACACTGTCACAAACATGGCTGTGATGTTTGAGATCCTTAGAGAGAAGAGGATAGTGAAGCTGGAAAAACTCTTATTAAATAGAAAATCCTTTGCTCAAACAGTCGAGAACTTGTTTGATCTGTCTTTCTTGGTCAAAGATGGACGGATTTTGATAGCTGTGGATGAGAAAGACTCTCATCTTGTTTATATTTTAAGATGTTAACCACCAACCACAATACCCTATAAGCAGTGCCACTAAGAATTTTCTTCCTAATTTTAGACAATGATTAGGAGTCTAATTCCTTAACTATACTTCCATCCATGTCTTCCTAATTTTAGACATTCACCCCCTCCCCCTTTGACTTTACATAAGCCATCTAATACAAATTAAGAGTAAACAGTTGACTGCTTGATCAAACATAGAGAAATGTTTAGGATAATGCAATTTACATACTAGGGGTCGTAGATTCATCTTGTCGAAATCATGTTGCAATGGCAACATGCCCATACGTGATAGGTCGTGTAGGTATTCTAGCCTATGATTAAAATTCATACAATTTATTTAGTAAATTTGAAATGGTGTATCAAAAACCAACCGTTTAAGGTAGGCTGAAAAAGTGTGATCCGACCTAAGGTGCATCTAGGGTGCCAGGATTGATATCAAGCGCTCAAACGTAGGCGACATACATCACCGTCCGCGATGCCGTCAATCGCCCCAAAATGGGATCTAGAATCAGTGAGGTAGTGTGCGATTGAATATGTTACATAATTGTTCCATTTTCGATATTGTGTTTGTACCCAAAATAAAGAAACATACCTAGCAGTAAACAATCAACTGTCCGCATAACACTAGCCAATTAAAACCCTACACATAATTGCTGCTTCAACAAGTCTAAATATTATGAAGCACGGAACACCATCTCAACCAACATTGAACCATGAATATCCTACTAAACTCATATAAACCCATCCAAACAACAAAAAATTCAAAGCAAAAATCCTGGGACACTTCAATATGCCAAAATGGAATCAAACGCTAGAAATTACTTCCACATAAACCAAAATCACTCCTACAACCTACAAACAATGCTCTGTCAAAATTCAAAACATGATAATATGATAAAATCATAAAATCACCTCTAGATTTATGTAATTTCCACAACAGATACACACAACACACCGAAAAAGATAAAACCGGTCCAATAGATGATGAAAGTGCAAACAATACTAAACAATCAGATATTCATGAAAATCCAAGCGATTAAAACCCTAGAAACTCGACTTGAGATCATAACAATCGATGCTTCGAGTAATCGAGAAACAATCAAGTAATCAGATGAGAGAATCCGAACAATACCTGAGAGAAATCAGTGATTGAGCTGGAATCTACAAAGCCTTGGCCCCCAAAATCGAGAGAGAAAGAGAAGAAGAGTCCCCAGGTGACGGCGAGGCAGAACGGCGAGACTGCGGCGGAACGGCGACTGACCGGAGACAAAGAGAGAGAGAGAGAGAGAGAGAGAGAGCGAGTAAGAGATAGAGAGAAAGAGAGAGCGAGTGAGAGAGATTACTAACCCAGGTGACGGCGAGGCAGAGCAGTGATGGTGAGGCAGAACGGCGACGGTGAGAGAGCAAAACTGCTTGGAAACGACGATAACGAGAGAGGAGAACGATTTTGATGTTTAAGCTTAAATGGCTGGAAAGGGGGTAGGGTTTCAATTTATATGTCCTTTTACCGATGGATTACTCCGTCGGCAATACCGACGGATAAGGACCGTCGGTAACACCGACGGAATTCCAACCATTACCGACGGACCAAACGATTTTTTTTTAAAAAAACAACGACAAATAAAATAAAATTTCCATCGGTAAATAGGTTTATTCCGTCGGTATTATCGACGGAATTGTGGTCGGTAATTGGCCAGTTTCTAGTAGTGATGGAGCAATCTGCCAACTGGAGAGAAATGGTGGTGGCTTTGAGTTCTCCCACACCTAATCTCTCGCTAACCGATAAAGGCATGATGCTAACACTAGCCCCTAAGCCAAGCATAACATTGTGTATATTAAACCTGCCAACGCAACAAGGGATAAAGAAGGTTCCCGGATCTTTGAGCTTCAGAGGCAGTTTCTTTTGTAAAATCGCGCTTACCTCTTCTGGTAAAATGATATTTTCAAATTCTTCTAGTTTCTGTTTTTCCGAAAGCATTTGTTTTAAGGGCCTAGCATAATGAGGCATCTCTTGTATATTTTCTGAAAAAGGAATGGTTACATTTATTTCATCCAAAACTCCTAAAAATTCAGTAAATTCCTCTTTCACTTCTCTTTTGACCACCTTTTGAGGATAAGGTATCGGAGGGTCAAAATTTCTAGCATGCCTAGGGGATT
Source organism: Adenophora triphylla var. japonica (assembly GCA_022495995.1). Classification (NCBI taxonomy): domain Eukaryota; kingdom Viridiplantae; phylum Streptophyta; class Magnoliopsida; order Asterales; family Campanulaceae; genus Adenophora; species Adenophora triphylla. The sequence continues at coordinate 358,782 of JAFEMH010001186.1, forward strand.
TTGTCCCCTTTTCAATGTTCGTATTAGTCTCAACCATCGGCGGGGTTGGACAAATATTTTCTTAACTAGGATACATATCTATCAATTTATTTTTACTCCTAGTGTCTACCATGTTAACATGCTCATTAGGCCTTTGAGGTTGACCGGGAAGACTCCCTTATGGTCTATTCATTGTGTTGGTCTGCTGAGCTTGTTGATTCTCAAGCATCTTGTTATGGGCGGCTAGATTATCAAACCTAGCATTTAATAACTTGAAACATACCCTAAATTCATTGTTAATCTTTTCTTGAGCATTTTACTTTCAACAACAAAGTCCATTAAAAGATCTAACTTGGATTTAGGGGGAGGGAAAGAATTAGAATTAGTATTGAAAGTCATTTGTGCAAACCCCGGTGGTTGTGAAGAAGGTTGCGGATTTAGAACGTTGTTATTCTTATAGGAGAATTGGGGTGATTCCTCCATTCGGGTTTATATGTTTTTGAATACATACCCCCCTTCTGTCCATAAGAATTAACAAAGTTTATTTGATCACTAGAAGTAGTGTCAAGCAAATCACAACAATCCGTACTATGTGATTTAGACCCACATAGTTCACATAAAACGTTGATGTTGGCCACGGGGTTGACATTAAGATTTTCAAACTTTTTCAATATCATATCAAACTTAGATGAAAGGAGAGTAATTGCATCTACATTATACTTACCTGGAGTCCCTTGCGGTTGCTCCCTTTCACTCGACCATTGGTAGTGGTTTAGGGCTATATTTTCTATCAAGTCATAAGCCTCATCCACTCCTTTGTTCATAAGTGCTCCTCCTGCAGCGGCATCAATAGTCTCTCTCGTTTTGAACGTGAGACCATTGTATAAGGTATGAACTATCAACCACTTTTCAAGCCCGTGGTGGGGGCACATCCTTAGGAGCTCTTTAAAATGCTCCCAAGCATCATACAATGATTCGCTTCATGTTTGGCAAAAATTTTTGATCTTTGTACGGATTTGGGCGGTCTTGCTTGGTGGGTAGAAATGCCCTAGGAAAGCCTCTTGAACTTGGTCCCATGTTGTCAAGGAATTCTGGGGGGACAAAGTTCAACCATTGTTTTGCCTTATTCTTTAGAGAAAATGGGAAAAGGCGCATTCTGATTGCTTCCGGTGTGACACCCTGAATGCGAGTTGTGTCACAATATTCCAAAAATGTTTGGACATGAAGATGTGGATCCTCGGAAGCTGTTCCGCTATACTGGTTATTCATAACCATATGAACTAGTTGCGGCTTTATTTCAAAGTTGGCCGCATTAGCGTTCGACACAACTATATGAGATCTAGTTCCCGGGGTACTTGGATTGACGAAGTCCCTTAGGGTCCTAGGAGGTGTTGAAGGTTCGTCTTCCGCCATATGTTGATCTAATGTTTCTTTGAATTTTCTTAGCCTTTCGTGAAAGCTTCTTTCGGGTTCTGGATCAAAACTATCAATGAAGATCCGAGTCCGTTTCATAAACTGCAAGAACACTCGACGAAGAAATCAAACGCAACAGATTTTTGGAAGAAAATTTTAAAAAAAACTTTAAAAACAAAAAATATGTAGTAAAGACAAATATAAAAAGTAAACCGTTGTCCCCGACAACGGTGCCAAAAACTTGTTCGTTTCAAACCTGACGGTTCTTTTAAATACCGGAAGTGCACAGGCTATAATAGTATAGCTAATGTAAGTACGGGTCGATCCCACGAGGACAGGGTTTACTTTGGAAAATATTTATTTTTACAAAATTTTATGGAAATAAGATTGGGAGAATTTCGTTTGAGTTAAGAAAATGATAAAAACATACGCAGAAATACTTTAGTTGAACTCTTATAAAACGGAAGCATTCTCGAGATTGGAATTCACATAGTCATTTATTCATCAATTATTCATTCCTTTGAAAATAGAAATGTTCATCAAAAATCAAGGATGATACATTAAGCCTACGCTACTTCTCACGATTAAGCAAGTAACGTTTGTATCCTTCACTAATTATGCCCTATCTCTCGATGGCCCATAATTAGTAAGGATCCATTAATGTTCGGAAATCCATGTACTTTCCATTCAAGGAACATCCCTAGGCCATTGAACTACTCGCGTGATCAATGAAACCTAGTTCCTTCATATGGTTCCGTTAATCGAGATTCTCCGCTAGGTGCTTCTCTCGATTAACTAGAATCATACAAATTGGTCATCTCCAAAATGTAAGTCATTTAGTGTTTAATATGAAGAGAATTGTTAAGATGAAGAGAAGATGGCATGATTTATAAAGATGATGAATAAAGACGTTGAGTTTCCAACCCCAAGAATTAGGGGGATTACTCACGACCCATATTTAAAATAAACATAAAGAAATAAATAGAAGATCGAAAACGAAGGCTGAGGATAAACTTTGATATCTTTATTGCTTCAATACTCCAAATAACTCCAAGAATAAAGGTTGAATCTTTGAGAGATTTTGAAATAATAATGCTAGAGAGTTTTTGCTATGTATTTCTATGTGTATTTAGATAATTTTCGATGAATTTCAGATATGTAAAACTGATATAAAGGGGCCTTTAAAGAGGCATTCTAAGCTAGGGATACAATCCTTCAAAAAACTGTCTTCGAGAGGTGCCTTTTCATCCCGGTTACAGTAAGTGCACGGCCGTGCGTTATGACTTGCACGGCTATTCAAGCCTTGGCGCCAAATTCCATTTTGAACTGGTTTGAATACACGACCGCTTCTCTTTTGCTGCTCGGCCGTTCCTTTGGACTTGGGCATATTGGCTTGAAAGGAGCATTTGCGCGGCCGCTCCATTTATAGAGCACGGCTGCTCTAGCGTTTTGGCCTGGATGATCATTTTGAATTCTGTCCTTTCCTTAGTTTTGATCCTTAAGCTCCTTATATTCACACAAATGATCCTAAAACCTGTATAAATACACAAAGTACCAGCCAAGCGTAAAATCAAAGATATAAAGAAAAAGAAGCTAAAAATAAAACTAATTAATAGTAAAAAAATCTAAGTAAATGATATAAGTAAAATGCTATAAATGACTATAAAATAGCCATTTATCAATAATATGAGCACTCCCTTTAGCTTGCAAAACAATCTACACCAATTGTGAATCAACTGAGCCTCTTCAACAAGTAAAGAGCACCTCCGCAAAGAAACAAAGAGCCAATAGATTCTCGTGGAAGGCATAGAAACCTCGTTCCTTCGAGTCTTTATCAAGCATCCTTGGCAAAAAATAACTGTCCACCCAACGTCGGTGCACCAAAGCATAGCCTTCATCGAGGGAGATTCCCAACAATTCACATAGAGCCACCACATGATTCCTATCATACTTAGGGACCGTTATAGTATTGATCAAAGGAATATCCAGGATAGCCGTAATTTTTTCAATGGTTGACACCATCTCATTAAGGGAGAAATTTAAAAGATAGAAGGAAGGATTCCAAAAGCAAGCCGCTCCACGCAAGAGACTCTAATTCGGTTTTAGAGTTATTAAAATAAAAAGCATCTTAAAACCATACCTCTTCACAAACCTCTCTTGGGAATACTTGCGAAAAGAACGAGCGAATCTCGTTAAATCATGCTTATAGGCCACCGCCATCTCCAAATCAAGAGAGAAATCGTCAACAATCATGGAAGAAGTAACAACTTCTTGAGAAGCCATGAAAGAAAGAGAGGAAGAGAAGTACAAAATTTGATCTCAAAAAGGGTTTCCCTAAAGGCCTAAAAAGCTAAATAAATGTCTATGATGAACTAGATGTGTTTATATAAGGTTTGCTCACCAAATCCTACAAAATAAAGGAGAAAAGCGTATGAGTCAAAAGACTTATCTCGTGCGAAACACGTTGTCTCTTGCGAGGCAACCTCCCAGATTACAACAAAATTATGCCGAAAATCTGTTCAGTCCTAACTTGCCAAAACAAGTTTCAAACTTGCAAACAGACCATGCACAAGTCATACATCTCATATATATATACCCACACACACTCCCTACAAATCCATACACAAATTTATCACCAAAATTTGACCAAAATTGGCCATTCCATGTAATTTGTGGACAGCACCACATGAGTCAAACAAAGGACTAAAATTGGAAAAATGTAAATGGAGTCATTCTGTGCTGACAGGTATTGAAAAGAAAAGGGAGCTGGAAATCTAAATCTTAGTCTCGCCTTTTGATTTTAGGAATGAGACTTGCAATTTCGTCATGTTTTGTTAAGTTCTTGACAAACTTCATTAGTTTGAAATTGACTGAATAACGAATAACCAAAGAGGGACAAAATAGTCAAATAATTAGTTGTCTCGTACGAGACACGTCGCACGAGACAACCCTCTCAGGAAGGTTGATTACCTGTCCTTTTGAAGAGATTTCATCCTTGACCATAACTCTCCTTAATTCGGAAATTTACTGAATGTGTCATGGAAGTTTCTAGAATGATTTCCTATCTTACTTGGACTCCTAAACTTGGTGACCAAGTCTTATGACCCTATAAATACAAGATGATTTCTTCGTATTGAAGATCCAGATCCAATCCCTGACCAATACACGTTTTAGACACGTTTTGACACATTCTCTTCCTGACAGAACTAGCAAAATATCTCTCTAAACTTTCCCAATTCATCCATAAACCTTGATCAAGTTCAAACAACGAGATTCAAGCCTTTTTCTAGGCTATTCATTGAAGAATTCAAGGTCTCTTTCACTACCAGAAAAACATGTTTTAGCGGCGGAAATTTCCGCCGCTAAAGTCAATATTCCGTCGCTAAATTTCAACACCGACGGAAAAATTCCGTCGGCGGTCCTTCGCTATCACCCTGCCGCAGTGGTCCGACGGACCAAATTCCGTCGGTATACTTTTGATTTACCGACGGAATTAATATTCCGTCGGTGCTCTTTTGATCTCAGCGACGGAAATTTCCGTCGCTGAATTAATTTAATTTAATTTAATTTTTATTTCAGCGACGGAATATTTCGCCGGTGAAATAAAAATTTAATTAAAATGAATTAATTCAGCGGCGGAAATTTCCGTCGCTGAGATAATTTAATTTAATTAATTTGAAATTTCACCGGCGGAAATTTCCGTCGCTGAGATAATTTAATTTAATTAAAATTTTATTTTCACCGACGGAATATTCCGTCGCTGAAATAAAAATTAAATTAAATTAAATTAATTCAGCGACGAAAATTTCCGTCGCTGTATTAATTAATTTTAATTAAATTTTTATTCCAGCGACGGAATATTCTATCGGTGAAAATAAAATTTTAATTAAATTAAATTAAAATAAATTGATATAGCGGCGGAAATTTTCGTCGCTGGAATAAAAATTTAATTAAAATTGATTAATACAGCGACGGAAATTTTCGTCGCTGATAATGCAATAAAATAAAAAAAAAAAAAATATCAATAAACCAATTTTTTTTGTACCTGATATAACAATTCAATGATAAAACTAAAACTATAAATCTAAAAACCAAATATCAGCGTACCAAACTAAAAACCAAATATCACCGTACCAAATCAGGGGGGAGGGGGGCTGGGGCTCCCGCGGGACCAAATCGGTGGGGAGGCGGGGCGGGGACATCCCAGTACCTAAAATGTAATATACAAACAAATATCACAAATGTTATTACAAACAAGTATAAAATAGTACGAAATCAACTCGGGGGGGTTGGGGAGGCTGGAAATAATTACCCTGCTGCAGATTCTGCATCTGGGCCATCAACAACGCAAATTTCTATTCATTCTCCGCATGACGCTGATCACTCTTCGCCTGACGCCGATCACTCTCCATCTGACACCGATCACTCTCCGCCTGACGCTGCGTCTGAGCCTCCAAAGCCTCCAAAAGTTTTGCCCTAGCCTCTGCAGCCACGCGTTTCTCCTCAGCCAGCTGAGCCTCCTGAGTGTCGATCCTCGAAGCATACCGAGGATCGGGCGTGAAAACATTCGCGTGACGGCCGATCGACGTCGATGGGCATTGCAGCTCGTAATCCCCCATCCCTAACACTCGATCTCCTCTCTTTGGATGTCCATCCGAGGTGACCGAGCGCCAAACTTCAGGCACGAATGGAACGAGCTGGCCGGGAGGAGTACCTTCGGGAACAACGGCGGCTTGATATGTACTCTGTCAAAATAAAACAAACAAATATAATCATATACACAATGTACATAAATAAATTTACATATTCAAAATCAAGTCATTTAAATATAAATAAATTTACTTACAAAGGCATTAGCAGAGCGATCGTCAACCCATTGTGGAGGTTGATCGGGCGATGTAGGAGTACGAACATGGGTGCTAACGAAAACATCCAAAAAACAGACATCCGGGCCATGTTCCTTTTCCTATAAATAAAAGAAGCGAGATTATTATTTTGAATTGTATAAATGCAACATTTAGCTTCCCATATTATCCTTGTGATAAAAAAATGTTCTCTTTAATCACTAAAGTTGTGAGTATAATATTTACTTAATTCATTAGGATTTAGGGGTAATCTTAGAAAAGAAAACATACACTACATTTACACTAAAACCATTTACACTAAAACTATGGATTTCATAGCATCAACATGGCTCCCAGCTAACATACGTATATAAACTGATTTAAAAGCATGCATACACTACATTTAAACTAACATACATACCATACGGTAGTGATGCTCACCGACCCCGATCATTCCCATCGTATGCTTTATCACCGAACCCGAGGAGCCCGCTCTATATGCCCGAGCCTGTTAGGCGATCGCTATCGCCCCATCCGACGACCAATGTTCGCAAAATCTACGAAACACCTCCTCGGTCATCCAAGGAGGTGTCAAGGGCTGTAATTTCGCCTCGAGCCGCTTAATATAAAATTTAGACTTCGTCATACCTATAAAAATATGAATATCTCGTAAACATATAATGATAACATTATAAAATTAAAAGAGTATAATCATTGTTAATTAAACTAATTAAGGATAGATAAATATGTTACCAATATGATCCCGAAATATCTTCGAACACTGTTTCTTGAAAACATATTTCACCGACGCCTCGTCGATATCCGGCCTCCATGTAAATTTCAACTATAACATATAATGATAACATTACAAAACTAAAAGAGTATAATCATTATTAATTATAACATTTTAATAACAAACTAACATTTAAGTTTTTTAAAAAAACAATTAACACATTACCTTAAACTCCTCCCAAGCATTCTCCTTTTCCTCCCGTGACAATGATTTCTAGCTGGGCCAAAACTCTGGCATGACCCGAGATCGCCAATACTGCCCAATCTTTGTCCCTGGGGTAGGGCATGCACCTACAAACCTGCCAAGTGTATTTATACAATAACATTTTAACTTAAATAATGAATTATATATAAAACAAAAAGGAACCAACATATATCAAATTAATGAAGAGTTACTTACTGTACATAATGTTCCGATATCTGGAAAAACGTCCTCCCCTCAGAATCGACAGGAGTAGGAGTATCGGCTCCGGAGGTGGAGCTGGTACTACTAAGTGTAGGGTCGACATCATCAGTACCAGTAGCACCTGTATCAGATCGGGACGGTTGCGTCCCAGTAATATATGTCTACAGGGGGCGTGTATTCCTGCCCACTCTACTAGAACTCATATCTAAATATACTAAAAATATTAAAATATACAACTTTAACAATAGAAAACAATATATTCACAATACATATAGCTCCTTGAGATTAAATATTCAAGAAAAAACAAAAATTAACACGATGGATTGGATTAAAAATTAAATTGAATTGAATTGAAATAATGTGTGCGAGAAATCTTCCTCGTCCTCGTGACCTATGCGTTGACAGCTTAATTGATACTCTCCAGGTAATCGTTTTCCATGAATCGGAGACCAATGTCTGATTATGCTGTAATCGGAGACTAGTCTCCGATTCATGGAGATCGATTACCCACAGAGTATCAATTAAGCTGTCGACTCATAGGTCATGAGGAAGAGGTATGTTTCTCGCTCACATTATTTCAATTCAATTCAAATTTAATACAATCCATCGTGTTATTTTTTTGCCAGAGCACACTCACCAAATAAACTAAAACAATCGTTGACAAATTTTAATAATCTAAAGCATTCACAATACATATAAAACTTTAAACTATTAATAATATAAAACATTCACAATACATATAAAACTTTAAAGTTCTAATAATCTAAAGCATTCACAATACATATAAAACTTTAAACTATTAATAATATAAAGCATTTACAATACATATAAAACTTTAAAGTTCTAATAATCTAAAGCATTCACAATACATATAAAACTTTAAACTATTATTAATCTTCGTCCCCATCATCATCACTGGACTCTGAATTACTACAAAACTCAAGTTCTTCATCTTCGTCTTCGGACCTGATGAATCAAACTCTGGTTCGACGTCCTCTTCCTCTTCCTCTTCCTCTTCCTCTGATTCATCAATTTCAATGTGCGTGAGATGACCTGAACGAGGCGGAGGAGGTGGCAAATTCACTGGTAAGAAATCCTCTTCGGGTTCATTAACATTTTGAGGAATATGAGTGACATCATCTAATGGATGATTATAGCTGATGAAACGTTAGGTGGCACTGGCATTTCATCCTCTTGATATGGTGTTTCTAATGACGACTCTGTAGTTTTCGACGAGGGTAGGTTGTCAATCATGCTCCTAGCCTTGGTCTTCCAGACAGCCCACCATCCGTCGGGTCGTCGACGAGGGTAGGGAGTCATGTATACCTGTTGTGCTTGAGATGCTAAGATGAAGACATCATCTCCATTATGTCTGGACGAGTCCTTTACATCGACGAGGTCAAATATGGCGTGCTTCTTAACACCTCGCACAACATCTCGCCAATCACAATTGAACAAGACAACATTGTTTCCACCCAAATACTCCACCTCGACTACTTCTTTCAGGACGCAATAATAATAAAGGTTTCCTTTAAGCTTCACACCGCTATTCCACATTAATTTAGAGCCCCCATAAGCTTTGGTATGAAACACATAGCTATTCACGAAATAACCGTTGTATAAATTAACGTTCAAGTACGGAGTTCCTGCTAAATGTCTTAACCTCGCAGCTTTGGCACACCTAGATGTTCAGCTATCTATAAGACAATATGTAACCAATTTAATACAATTTTAAGATTGAATGTTTAAAAAAGGTGTATAGAGTAAATTTGAATGAAATGATATATTTACATATTTCCTTAGCCAGTTTGGAAATTCTCTGTCTGTCCTAGTTGTGATGAGTTCTGGAGATAAATCCTGAGCTAAATCTTCAAACATTCTACAATAGGGTTAAACAAGGCATTTCATATGCAGGTAATTAAACATGCATAATTAAATAGACGAGGCGTAAATATAACATCAATAACTTACTTGATATATTCTCCAACCTCGTTACAGTTAAGAAGAACATAGAGTGAGACCGCGGCAAACTCTTTAGCGGTTAACGTACGCGTACCAACCTTTGCCGAGGAACTGACCAGGGGATGAAAATACAGAGATGTTTCCCTTAGACGGACAACCATCATCGTAATTGCGGCCAACCCTAGTCAATCTCGTATCAACATCAGGAGGAAAATATGTTCCGACAAAGGCAACAATCTCATCTATAATAACAGCCTCTGAAATTGAGGCCTCGACCATGGCCCTATTGCTCATCTTCCTTTTCAATTGGCCTAGATACCTAAAAGTCATTCATAGATTAAAACATAAATAATGTTAAAGAAGGTATATTGTTAACGCTCAAATTATTTAGAAATAGAATAAATTCAATTACCTCTCAAATGGATACATCCATCTGTATTGAACTGGACCACCGACTCTAGCTTCGTATGCCAAGTGGACCAGTAAATGCTCCAGAGAATCAAAGAATGAAGGAGGAAATATCTTCTCAAGTTTGTACAAAGTCACTACGATGCTCTCCTCAAGCTTTTTCATGTGATCAACACACAGTGTGGTCGATGTTAACGCTCAGAAAAACTAACTTAACTCTATTAACGCCACCCAGATATTGTCAGGCAAGAGACCCTTGAGAGCAATCGGAAGTAGTCTATCCAGCAAAATGTGGCAATCGTGACTCTTCAAACCCTGAACTTTCCCCTCCTCTACATTGACACAGTTACCAATGTTAGACGCGTAACCATCTGGAAGCTTTAAATCCTTGAGCCATTTCAGGAGGAGTTTGTTTTCCTTTGTAAGCACGTATTGAGCCACCGGTCTAACTGGTTTACCATTGACGTATGCCAAGACTAAGGCTGGCCACTTACAGATTTCCTTAAGGTCCATTCGAGCTTTTTCGTTGTCTTTAGTTATTGCCTTGAAATCCATCAACGTGTTAAAAACATTATCGAATACATTCTTCTTAATGTGCATCACGTCAAGGTTATGTCGAATGAGATTTGTTTTCCAGTATGGCAGCTCCCAAAATATACTCCTCTTGGTCCAGGTATGGGAAGTCCCAAACCCTTGTATTTTGGTCTTCGAAAACTTTTTCCCCCACCGAGGATCGGGCAATCTAGATACCTTCTCGTAGACCATGTCACCACTTAAACGAATCGGGGCCTCATCATGGTCAATCTTGTTCTTTTTAAACGCATTCTTCTGGGTCCTGAATGGGTGGTCCTCCGAAAGAAATTGTCTATGGCAATCGAACCAACATGGTTTTCCAGAGTGCTTGAGCGTGAAAGACTTTGTGTCACTCATACAATACGGAAAGGACAACTTCCTGTGGGTGCTCCGAACCGATAACATCCCATATGCAGGGAAGTCATTAAATGTCCACATCAACGCAGCCTTCATGCTGAAATTCTCTCTCTTGAAAGCATCCCACGTTTCGACCCCATCCTCCCAAACCTGTTTCAATTCGTCCATCAAAGGTCGGAGATAGATGTCAATGTTCCTCCCAGGGCTGTTTGGTCCGGGGATGAATAACGACAAGAACATGTAGGGATCACTCATACACAACCAGGGGGGAAGATTGTAGACAGTGGCTATAACTGGTCAACAAGAGTAAGATTTTGCCCCAGGACCAAACAGATTGAAACCATCAGAGCAGATGCATAACCGTATATTTCTTGCTTCAGACGCAAAGTAAGTGTTTCCATGCCTCCCCATCACTGGGATGAATCAACACATCCCCTTCACGCAAACTTTCCTTATGCCAACGCATTGCTTCTGCAGTAGATTTAGACGCGTAGAGGCGTTGCAGTCTTGGAATCAACAGCATGTAATGCAACTGCTTATGTGGTTTGTTTTTCTTGTGTTTTGAACTATCCCTCCGATTTGGCTTATATCTACTTTGTCCGCAAATTGAACACTATGTCTTCTGTGAATCTTCCTTGTAGAATAGCATGCAGTCATTCTTACACGCATCAATCTTTTCATAACATAGCCCAATCTGCCAAACCAACTTCTTTGTCTCATAAAAGTTTGTAACCATCTTATTCTCTTTCGGCAACATCCACTTAATTGCTTTCATGATGCGATTATAAGCAGACTGGCTAATATTGCAATCAACCTTTATGTTAAGGAGCTCAGCCACAGCCTCCAACACACTGATCTCACAACCTTGATAGACCTTCTCTTTTGCAGAGTCCATATCATCAATAAATTTCTTGACTGCAGGGGTTGGTTCTTGCTGTTGGTTCTCTGACCAATCGAATTCAGGACCGGCTGCATCCCTAACCATATCTTCCATATTCAAAGGTGGTTCTTCATTATCCTGAATAATAGGTTCGGGTTCGGGAGGTATATGAATATTCCTGGGGGATTATTTGCAACATTTGTATGCAATATCATTTGCTCACCATGACGAGTCCACCGTTTGTACCCAACATCAAACCCGTTACGCAAAAGATGTTTCTGAGTATCGATCAAGCTATGATACTTGGTATTATAACACTTGGTGCATGGACACCTAATCTTACCATCATTCATGTGACTGGGATTTGATTTAGCAAATTCAATAAACCCCTTCAACCCTCTTATAAACTAAGGATTGATACTGCTATGATTCGGCAACTTCCAATTGTACATCCTACTACTATCATCGTTGACAGACATCACTCCTGCATTTCAATCCATATATTATACGTGCACTCAATTTAATCAATGGATAAAACAAAATTGGGATGTTAATAATTATTCGATTTCATAATATATTAACAGTTTAGAAGTAATTAACGTATTACCATTCCCTAAATTTGAATTACAAACTTAAAAGCAACACAAATCTTCTTAAAATAAATTTAAAGCTTCTATCTCATATTTAACAATATATTACAGATCTTCTTAAAGTGTCTAGGAACTCGTTCCCGCTCTCGAACTCGAATCTCTACTCTTCCTCTGCCTCGGTCCCCGGGAGGTCTTTGGTCTAGGTATGTCGAAAAAGTCAGTCTGACCTCATCCTAGCTCAGGTATCGTGTGAGCCGGTGGATCAATCAGTCTGGTAGCTCTCAGTACTGCTCTTTCCTACCTCAAGGCCTCTCTGCGAGCTATCACTTCGGGATCATTTCTCAAAGCAGCTCTCCGAAGCTCCCGTCTCTCATAATCTGCTGCAATGTCGCCAATGATTTCATCAGGGTTGCTCTTGGCCTCTATGTCTCTTAATGTCCGGCTGGAAGAATAGTCTGCCCCAAAATACTCTCGGCGTCGAGCCTCTATCATCAGCTGTACAGGATCTTGCTGCTCCTCGTACCATATCAGATACTCGGTGGTCAGAAATGTGATACCTCTAGTCTAATGGAGTAGTGGTCGTATCGGAAGGCCATATATAAATGCTCTTCCAAAGAACTGTGTAGTCTGAGGCTCAGTCATAATCATCGGCATGGTATTAGTCGTCAACTGCTATCTCAAAGTCCGAATGGTCTGCTGCAGGTATCCGTACTGTCTGCTCACTAGAGATGGAATGCAAAAGGATGATACATGTAGTCCTGGAAGTCGGGCAATCATTAACTCATCCTGAATATCTCTCATAGTCTGCAATCCCCATGCCAGAATCCAATAGTACAGGTTTGCGGTCTCATATCGAGCCAAGGCCAACCTCCTATGCCAACTCTCAGTAGCGGCATCCCTCAATGTCCTGAGCTGTCTAGTCACCCAAGGTAATTCCATCTTCCCCTCTGGCAGTGGCGAGATCAAGCGGAATCTCTCATACAGCCACAATGATAGTAATCTGGGGCTGCCTGAACCCATGTACTCAGATCCTCCGGCTAATCTATCAATGCCGTGGTATGTCTCCGCTAGCAACAGTGGAATGATGTCCATCGCTCCCTGTCCAAATTGAATATGTCGGATGTCAACTCCTCGATCACCTCTTAGCTGCCTGATGATCTCTAACAGCGTAGCTGGACACACTCCGATGTAGCCGCAGAAGTAGTGCGCAGACAGAATGAACAACATGAATATATCTAAGGAAGTGGATAGATCAAACAGTCTGGGGCTGGTCCGACTCAATCTGCCTATATGAGTCAAGTCTATGAATCTATCGTCAACGACAATGTCTGATACCCAGTCTGCTGATAATCCCAAGAATTCAGATAGTTGCTCCGTAACTGATCGTCTGTCTCGCGGAAATGCCACAGTCCTCAACTCAGCCACACCAGTCAGTGCTCGGAAATCCTCCATCGTTGGCATCAGATCGTTGTATGATAGGGTGAACACATGTCGCTCCGAATCCCAAAAGCACAAAGCAGCTCAGAGCAGATCCCAATCAATCTTCCAATCTTTTAGAGACCAGATGCATGGCATGCTATACCTCCTGTCAATAAGTTTCCAGTGTTTTTTTTGGTGAAAGCGCGAGTGTTCAATAATGTCTTGTTGAACGGGAAACAATTTCTCCATTGTAATGCTCCATGTTGCCTTAAATTGGGGCTGCTGGGATTTTTTACCTATTAATATTGTGAATAATTGTAAATTGTTAATATTTAAAATTAGGTTTAGAATTGGGGTTGGCTTCATAGTATATACAAATCTTGAGCTCTAGTTCAAACTAAACTAAAGGATAATGGTGTCCCTACCTAACCACTTACGCCCCTAGATATAACTTTATACAAATTAATTGTCATATAGGCTTCAAATTTTACAATTCTTTAGCAATATAATTATTAAGAAAACAGTATATGCTTCCAACCAACTTTAATCCAGCATGAAACCTAATTAAGCCATAACATTTACTAATTTATTTTTATCTCTTGCTATAGCAATATAATTATTGTGCACTTTATTAATATATGTTTCAGGCAGCTTAGTTGGTTAGGTAGTTGAAATTCAACCCTTGTTGACCTGGAATCAATACCTACTCTATCCTTTAAGTGCCTGTTGATAAATCTATCCCATCCCGAAATGCACGATTATATGAAATGGAAATATCACTTTGTCTACTTGCTTTATAATCGAAAATCAAGAAATTACGGCTTTTGGATTTTTTAAATTATTACTATTGTGAATAATTTTAAATATTAATATTTAATTCTTTGTTGTAAATTATATAATTTTACAATGATGAATTAAATTAACATTTATAAACAAGATGAGAGTCTTTCTCATCCACAACTATCAAAACCTTATCCCATCTTTGACCAAGAAAGACAGAGCAAACAGGTTCTCGACTGTCTGAGCAAAGGATTTTTTGTTTAATAAGAAATTTTACCAGTTTCACTGTCCTCTTCTCTCTAAGGATCTCAAACATCACAACCATGTTTGTGACAGTGCCTGTTTTACTCTTCACTGGTGTTATACAGTCACAAGTAAAAACAAGGTAACAGTTTAACACCAGTGAAGAGAAAACACACACTGTCACAAACATGGTTGTGATATTTGAGATCCTGAGATACAATACGGACAGTGAAACTGGAAAAACTCTTATTAAACAAAAAATCCTTTGCTCAAACAGTGGAGAACTTGTTTGCTCTGTCTTTCGAAACGAAAGATGGACGGATTTTGATAGCTGTGGATGAGAAAGACTCTCATCTTGTTTATATTTTAAGATGTTAACCACCAACCACAATACCCTATAAGCAGTGCCACTAAGAGTTTTCTTCCTAATTTTAGACAATGATTAGGAGTCTAATTCCTTAACAATACTTCCATCCAAGTCTTCCTAATTTTAGACATTCACCCCCTCCCCCTTTGACTTTACACAAGATCCGACCTAAGGTGCATCTAGGGTGCCAGGATTGATATCAGGCGCTCAAACGTAGGCGACATACATCACCGTCCGCGATGCCGTCAATCGTCCCAAAATGGAATCTAGAACCAGTAAGGTAGTGTGCGGTTGAATATGTTACATTATTGAGACATTCACCCCCCTTCCTCCCCCTTTGACTTTAAAAGACTTGAAAATTAAATATTTAGTAACTTATCTAATGTATTGATTGGTGTTGAAATTATTAAAATTAGATATTTAGTAACTTAATTTATATACATCACATTTTCCATTTTTTCCATTTATGTTATGGGTGGTAATTGTGTTGATTATGAGTACGGTTGTTTATTTCTCTAGCTATTGTTTCTTTTGGATTCAATTTTTCTTCTTTAACTTACTGCTCTAGGGAAAGGGTGAACTTTGTCTCCAGTCCTCTTGTCTTTACTGTAAATATACTTGTTAGTTTGTTACCTAGGTGTGAGATAGAGGTGTTATGAACAAATTCTCGATCCTAGAGTAGATGTTTAGGAAGATGATGTAGCGACCCTAACCCTAGGCACTATTTTAGCATCATATTATATGCTTTTAATATTATTGTTAATATTATGTGTTCATTTTATATCCTTGATTTCTTATATTAGGATGAGATGATTGGGAAATAAAATAAAGTTCTTGGGGGAAGTATAATAATGGAAAATAGATAAAATGGAATTGAGGTTAAGGTGTGTGGGGTAAAGAATTGGAGTAGGGGATTTAGTTTGGCTACCTTAGAACTTGGAGGACCTAATTGCCAATCATTGGAAGACTTCTTTAAATGAAAGGATGGGGGGCCATGTCTTCCCCCTTATTCCCCTCACCTCTTATTCCCTTTTGTCAACCTCCCCCATACTCCTCCATCCTCCTCATTCTTTCTTCATCATTTTCTTCTTCCTCCTTCCCAATTTCCATGGAAGCCTTCTTGAAGCTTCACTTTCCAAGTTCCTAGAGTCTTCAATCCTTCTCCATTTGGCAATCCAATTGTACTTCCGTGTTCGGGGTGAAGAGAGGAGCACATCAAGCTAAGAAAATCCTCATTCCATCCCATATTTACTAAGTGAGTTATTATGACTTTCCCTTCCTTAAATGTTCATGATCTATTGATGTTGTTATTGTGATTATAATGATTAATTGATGCTTTGGAAACCTTCTTGGAGTTGAGGAATTGGTTAATGTCATAGAATTATGTTGTTGTTCATAGAAGTTGATCAAGAGTGAAATAAATGGGTTGATTTAGATTAAGAGGGATTAAACTTGAAAAATGGTAGTCAAATGGGTGGAAAACCAAGTGGTAAATGATCTAGGTTTAGGTTATGTTACTTTGGGTTGAAATGATTTAGGATGAGGTTGTAAAGTTAGCCATTTCTTCTTATGGTTACAAAACTTAGCTAAGCTTGGTATGAATTTTGGGACAGCTGCAGAATTCTGGAAAAAAGGTCATGGGCGGTCGCCCATGGGGGCTTGAGCGGCCGCCCATCAGTCCAGCCTTGGCTTCCCATTCCTCCTTCAGCTTGAGCGGTCGCCCAAGCGATCTTGAGCGGTCGCCCTTATGCCTTGGGCGGTCGCCCATGAGCCTTCTGCGCGGTCGCCCAGCACCACAGAAAACCTTGCACCCTTTTGAAATTCCACTTGGGCGGTCGCCCAAGTGACTAGGGCGGTCGCCCATGTCACCAGTATCTCCCCAGTCTCCTTTCTTGCTGATTTTTACCAATAACCTCGTGGAATGATTCCTAGCCATTATATAGTAGTAGAATCCAATCCACCCCGGATAGGAATTAATCCTTTTTAACCTAGGTTATACATAGAACACTTGTGCCATTCAATGACACCTTAAAGGAGTTAAAATGGAACTACGGAAGCACTTTAAGTCTGACTCAGAATTCGTTTGGCAATCTTAATTGGCCCTAATCCAATGTGACCCCAACTTGGTAAAGTTAACTTGGATCTTTATAGAGACCATGTATTATTGAATATTGTCTAAGTGTGGTTAGTTACTGATACTTTGTTACTTTACTTGAGTACATATTCATGGTTTGTGCTATGCTTAGTGTATTACATAAATGTTGCACTATGATATTGGTTGAACATGAGTATATTTTACCATGTGGCTATATTGCTTATCCCTTTTGTGGATTATATTTCAAGTAACTATTACGTGCTTGATAATGTGTTAATCAGATGATGTTGGGGGTATAACATAATACGATCAATTATGGAAGTGTGACCTAATGTGATTGGATTATGTTATATTTGTGACCGTCCCCTCCTGTGGCCACAGGTCGGGGTTATAGCATCTGTATTGAGCCAAAAGCCTTACAGAGTTGCTACTATCTTATATGGTTCCCTGAGACATGGGTCTTATAAGATGTGAGTATTGCTTAAGCAGCTCACCTAAGATTGGAATTTTATATCCAATGTTGTACGACTATTGTTCAGACGGGAAAAGATAAACCGAGGTAATGTAAAGTGTTTACAGCTTTTCTAAAGTGTTATATGCAACTTGTTATGTGTTGCATCTTATTTGGCATATTCTTTGCATTCATAATAGCTTCTTTGAGATTTATTCTCACCTCTCTCCCTTTAATGTTTTTAGATCCCGAGACAGGCGGACTGGCCAAGTAAGGGCGGAGAGGAGTTTGGAAGTGATCTTTTGGGTATAGTCGGGGTATGTATAGGTTGGCGTAGAAAGTGTATTTTGGTATAATTCCTTTATGGAGTTTGTATTTATAAACTTTAATTTCTACGTTATAACCAAAATCTTTTGTAACTAAAACAGATGAATACTTTCAAAGTTGGTCAACTCTTCCTCCAATGTGGAGAGGAGTGGAGTTATTTTGAAATGGTTATGTTAATTGTGTTTATGTTTGAAAGTTAAATCAAAGTTTTAAAAGTTTAGGAAATTTTGGGTTAGTTTGGGGATGCTCCAGCTCGGGACACGTGTAGGTTCCGGGTCGGGGTCCTCACAGTTGGTATCAAAGCTCGGTTAGAGTTCTCGGGTAGAGTCTAGCTGAGTGAGAGTGCGTGATAACTGACGTCGAGTGTTTAATGCAGGAGTTGTTCTAATGGCGGGAAATGATGGCGATCAGGATCGGGCTTTGGGTAATGTTGGTAATCCAAATGCCGAAATGATGGATATGTTCCAAGTGTTTCTTCAGAATATGGCAAATCAGAATCAAGGTAGGGGACAACAACAACCAGAAGGTAGGCAAGGGCACCATGGCCTAGAGAAATTTGTGAAGATGTCTCCTCCTAGCTTCAACGGAGATCCGGATCCGGTGAAGGCAGAGCGATGGCTTGAAGCTATGAATACGATTTTCGCGGCAATGGAGAGTTCGGATGTAGAAAAGGTGAGATGCGCCGTTTTCAAGTTGGAAGGACCCGCTGAGCACTGGTGGCAGGTAGTGAAGGATGGCTGGGATCGGGATCTTACACCACAGACTTGGGAGAATTTCACGCGCAAGTTTCGGGATCATTTCGTTCCGATGGTTACTAGAGATAAGAAGGAGGTTGAGTTTCTGAAATTGGAGCAAGGGACGATGACCATAGCATAATATTCAGCCAAGTTTACGGAGTTAGCCCGATATTGTCCCCATTTGGTACCGGAAGAAGAGAGTCGGATCTACCGGTTCGTGAAAGGCTTAAGGGTGGAGTTCCGGAAGCAGTTATTGACGCATGACTTCGCCAACTTCCAAGCGACCGTGAATATGGCGTACCGGATTGAGAATGATATAGAGGAGCATCGTGGTAAATCCGAAGGCGGAAATAGAAATATATTCCAAGGTCAAGGTTCAGGGCAGAATAGAGGGCAACCAAGGACAGCAGCTCCGGGAGCAGGTAGAGGAGGAAATGTGGCGGCTCCGACAAACCGTTCGACTTCAGGTCAGTTTGGTACGTTGTGTGGATATTGTAAGAAGCTGGGGCATTCAGAGGATAAGTGTTGGAGCAAGCAAGGCAAATGTTTGGAGTGTGGGGCAACAGGCCATTTCCGGAAGAATTGTCCTAAGTGGCAAAGGAAGCAAGCTTCGGGTAGCGGTCAAGGGGGACAAGGCGGTGTTGTGAAGAGAGATATTGACGGAAAACCCAAGGATAGAGTGCAAGGTCGAGTGTTCACCTTGGGTAAAGGAGAGGTCGATCCCAATGCTGTCATTAGAGGTATAGTCCCTGTCTCAGGAGTTAAGGCCCGCATTCTTATAGATCCTGGGTCTTCCCATTCATTTGTGGCATCTCATTTTGCATTTTCATTGCATAAATTGCCTGAATCTATGCCTTATGTGTTGGAGGTCTCTACTCCTATGGGGGAGTGCCTCGCATCTTCTTTGATATATCATGGTTGTGATGTGACTATATATGGGCATGTATTGCCGGTGGATTTGGTCGAGTTACCAATCCGTGACTTTGATGTGATCCTAGGGATGGATTGGTTGAGTCAGTGTCATGCTTTGGTAGACTGTCGTAGAAAGCGAGTCTCATTTGCTATGCCTGATGTGCCTACTTTTATATTTGATGCGGACAAATCTATGTTCGGTTTACATGTTATTTCCGCTTTAAAGGCTAGAAAGATGCTATCTAAGGGGTGTGCGGGGTACTTGGCTTATGTGGTAGATTCCAATAAGAAGTCCCCCGAGTTAGCTCATGTCCCGGTTGTTAATGAATTTAGTGATGTGTTTTCTAGTGAGTACTCTATGCCTCCTGATCGTGAGGTAGAGTTTTTGTATTGACCTAGTGCCCGGTACCGCACCTATTTCTAAAGCACCCTATAGAATGGCTCCGGCCGAGTTAAAAGAGTTGAAGGTCCAATTGCAAGAATTGCTAGATCGGGATTTTATTCACCCAAGTGTGTCTCCGTGGGGAGCACCAGTTTTATTTGTTAGGAAGAAGGATGGTACCTTACGATTATGCATTGATTATCGTTTGTTGAACCAAGCCACCATAAAGAATAAATATCCTCTTCCGCATATAGATGATTTGTTTGATCAACTTCAAGGTTCCGTTATCTACTCTAAACTTGATTTGAGAAGCGGATACCATCAGTTGAAGATTAGACCGGATGATATTGCCAAGACAGCTTTCCGAACGAGATATGGTCACTATGAGTTTGTTGTGATGCCTTTTGGGTTGACTAATGCTCCGGCCGTATTCATGGATATGATGAACCGTATATTCAAGCCTTATCTTGACAGCTTTTGTGGTGGTATTCATAGACGACATTCTGGGTTATTCTAAGTCCTGAGAGGAGCATGAAAATCATTTGAGGATTGTCCTATCAGTTCTTCGTGAGAAGCTGTTGTACGCCAAGTTCAGCAAAAGCGAGTTTTGGCTTGAGAAAATTTCTTTCTTGGGGCATGTAGTGTCGAGCTCGGGAATTTCCGTGGATCCTTCAAAAATTGAAGCCGTGGTTAATTGGAAGCAACCTTCGACTGTGACTGAGGTTCGTAGTTTTCTTGGTTTGGCGGGGTATTACCGAAGGTTTATTGAGGGTTTTTCTCGGATTGCTACTCCATTGACTAAGTTGACTCGGATGGATGTATCGTTCGTATGGGATTCCAAGTGTGAAGCAAGTTTCAATGAGTTAAAGAAGAGGTTGACAACGGCTCCTATTCTTACCCTTCCGGATGGTTGTGAGAATTTTGTTATCTATAGTGATGCCTCGAAGGCGGGATTGGGATGTGTACTAATGCAAAATGGGAAAGTGATTGCGTATGCCTCTAGGAAGTTATCACCGGTGGAACAGAATTACCCTACTCATGATATGGAATTGGCGGCGATTGTGTTTGCGTTGCATAAGTGGAAGCATTACCTTTATGGGGCAAAATTTGAGATTTTCACCGACCATAAGAGTTTGAAGTATTTGTTTACCCAAAAGGAGTTGAATAACCGGCAAAGGAGATGGCTAGAGTTTTTGAAGGATTTTGATTGTGTAATTTCTTATCACCCGGGGAAGGCCAATGTTGTGGCGGATGCGATTAGTCGAAAGGCTTTTGTGACAGCTTTGAGTACCCAAGAGTTGGGGAGTGAAGTAATAATTGCGAATGTGCGAGCCGTTCCTACATTGTATGGAGATTTGAAGGAAGCTCAACAAAGTGATCCGGAGTTGAAGAAAATTTTAGATCAAGTATTCCATGGAAAAGCCGGGGAATTTGCGTTGAATAGAGATGGGATTTTAACCTTCCAAGGGAGAATTTGCGTTCCTTCATCACCGGAAATCAAGAGGCGTGTTCTAGAGGATGGTCATAAATCCAAATTTACGATTCATCCGGGTAGTACGAAAATGTATCAAGACTTGAAGCGTGGGTATTGGTGGAATGGAATGAAAAGGGAAATTGCGGATTATGTGTCTAAGTGCTTAACTTGTCAACAGATCAAGGCCGAACATCAGAGACCGGCGGGACTACTTCAACCATTGGATATTCCGGAGTGGAAATGGGAAGGGATCTCGATGGATTTTGTTTCGGGTTTGCCTCTTACCGTGAAGAAGATGGATGCTATTTGGGTTATTGTGGATAGATTGACAAAGTCGGCTCACTTCCTTCTAGTTTCAACCAAGTTCTCGATGGAGAAGTTAGCCCAGTTGTATATGAAGGAGATTGTTAGACTTCACGGGGTTCCGGTTAGCATTGTTTCCGACAGAGATCCGAGATTCACTTCTAGATTTTGGAGGGCATTGCATGAAGCCTTGGGTTCTAAATTGTGTTTTATTACGGCGTTTCATCCTCAAACCGACGGTCAGTCCGAGAGAACTATTCAGATACTTGAGGATATGTTACGGGCTTGTGTGATGGATTTCCAATTGTCGTGGGAAGATCATTTACCGTTAGTTGAGTTTGCTTACAACAACAGTTATCAGTCTAGCATTGAGATGTCTCCGTATGAGGCGTTGTATGGTAGGAAGTGTAGATCTCCGATGTGTTGGGACGAGGTAGGTGAAGCGAGGCTTTGGGGCCCAGATTTGGTTAGAAATTCAACGGAGAAGATCAAGGTGATTCGGGATAGATTGAAGATGGCTCAGAGTAGACAGAAAAGCTACTCCGACAATAGAAGACAGGATTTATCTTTTCAGGTTGGTGACTTTGTGTTCTTGAAGGTCTCTCCGAGGACGGGAATTAAAAGGTTTGGTAATAAGGATAAATTGGCTCCGAGGTTCGTTGGTCCGTTTGAGATTCTAGAGAAGATTGGGGATTTGGCTTACCGGTTGGCGCTACCTCCGTCTTTTTCTTTACTTCATGATGTGTTTCATGTTTCTATGTTGAGGAAGTATTGTCATGACCCCTCTCATATTTTGAGTTCTCCCCCCGATGAGATTCAAGCGGATATGTCTTACGTTGAAGAACCGTTGAGAGTCTTAGAGTTCCAGGTTAAGGAGTTGAGGACTAATAGTATTCCGATAGTGAAGATCCTATTACGTTGAAGAACCGTTGAGAGTCTTAGAGTTCCAGGTTAAGGAGTTGAGGACTAATATTATTCCGATAGTGAAGATCCTATGAAAGAATCATACCATTGAGGAAGCAACTTGGGAGCTAGAGTCGGAAATGAGAACGAAATACCCTTGGTTGTTTGAGCATCCAAGTAAGTCTTTTTAAAAATTCGGGGCGAATTTTCTTTAAGGGGGAGTGAGTGTAGCGACCCTAACCCTAGGCACTATTTTAGCATCATATTATATGCTTTTAATATTATTGTTAATATTATGTGTTCATTTTATATCCTTGATTTCTTATATTAGGATGAGATGATTGGGAAATAAAATAAAGTTCTTGGGGGAAGTATAATAATGGAAAATAGATAAAATGGAATTGAGGTTAAGGTGTGTGGGGTAAAGAATTGGAGTAGGGGATTTAGTTTGGCTACCTTAGAACTTGGAGGACCTAATTGCCAATTATTGGAAGACTTCTTTAAATGAAAGGATGGGGGGCCATGTCTTCCCCCTTATTCCCCTCACCTCTCCTTCCCTTTTGTCAACCTCCCCCATACTCCTCCATCCTCCTCATTCTTTCTTCATCATTTTCTTCTTCCTCCTTCCCAATTTCCATGGAAGCCTTCTTGAAGCTTCACTTTCCAAGTTCCTAGAGTCTTCAATCCTTCTCCATTTGGCAATCCAATTGTACTTCCGTGTTCGGGGTGAAGAGAGGAGCACATCAAGCTAAGAAAATCCTCATTCCATCCCATATTTACTAAGTGAGTTATTATGACTTTCCCTTCTTTAAATGTTCATGATCTATTGATGTTGTTATTGTGATTATAATGATTAATTGATGCTTTGGAAACCTTCTTGGAGTTGAGGAATTGGTTAATGTCATAGAATTATGTTGTTGTTCATAGAAGTTGATCAAGAGTGAAATAAATGGGTTGATTTAGATTAAGAGGGATTAAACTTGAAAAATGGTAGTCAAATCGGTGGAAAACCAAGTGGTAAATGATCTAGGTTTAGGTTATGTTACTTTGGGTTGAAATGATTTAGGATGAGGTTGTAAAGTTACCCATTTCTTCTTATGGTTACAAAACTTAGCTAAGCTTGGTATGAATTTTGGGACAGCTGCAGAATTCTGGAAAAAAGGTCATGGGCGGTCGCCCATGGGGGCTTGAGCGGCCGCCCATCAGTCCAGCCTTGGCTTCCCATTCCTCCTTCAGCTTGAGCGGTCGCCCAAGCGATCTTGAGCGGTCGCCCTTATGCCTTGGGCGGTCGCCCATGAGCCTTAGCGCGGTCGCCCAGCACCACAGAAAACCTTGCACCCTTTTGAAATTCCACTTGGGCGGTCGCCCAAGTGACTAGGGCGGTCGCCCATGTCACCAGTATCTCCCCAGTCTCCTTTCTTGCTGATTTTTACCAATAACCTCGTGGAATGATTCCTAGCCATTATATAGTAGTAGAATCCAATCCACCCCGGATAGGAATTAATCCTTTTTAACCTAGGTTATACATAGAACACTTATGCCATTCAATGACACCTTAAATGAGTTAAAATGGAACTACGGAGGCACTTTAAGTCTGACTCAGAATTCGTTTAGCAATCATAATTGGCCCTAATCCAATGTGACCCCAACTTGGTAAAGTTAACTCGGATCTTTATAGAGACCATGTATTATTGAATATTGTCTAAGTGTGGTTAGTTACTGATACTTTGTTACTTTACTTGAGTACATATTCATGGTTTGTGCTATGCTTAGTGTATTACATAAATGTTTCACTATGATATTGGTTGAACATGAGTATATTTTACCATGTGGCTATATTGCTTATCCCTTTTGTGGATTATATTTCAAGTAACTATTACGTGCTTGATAATGTGTTAATCAGCTGATGTTGGGGGTATAACATAATACGATCAATTATGGAAGTGTTACCTAATGTGATCGGATTATGTTATATCTGTGACCGTCCCCTCCTGTAGCCACAGGTCGGGGTTATAGCATCTGTATTGAGCCAAAAGCCTTACAGAGTTGCTACTATCTTATATGGTTCCCTGAGACATGGGTCTTATAAGATGTGAGTATTGCTTAAGCATCTCACCTAATGTTGTACGACTATTGTTCAGACGGGAAAAGGTAAACCGAGGTAATGTAAAGTGTTTACAGCTTTTCCAAAGTGTTATATGCAACTTGTTATGTGTTGCATCTTATTTGGCATATTGCTGCATTCATAATAGCTTGCTGAAATTTATTCTCACCCCTCTCCCTTTAATGTTTTTAGATCCCGAGACAGGCGGACCGGCCAAGTAAGGGCGGAGAGGAGTTTGGAAGTGATCTTTTGGGTATTGTCGGGGTATGTATAGGTTGGCGTAGAAAGTGTATTTTGGTATAATTCCTTTATGGAGTTTATATTTATAAACTTTAATTTCTACGTTATAACCAAAATCTTTTGTAACTAAAACAGATGAATACTTTCAAAGTTGGTCAACTCTTCCTCCAATGTGGAGAGGAGTGGAGTTATTTTGAAATGGTTATGTTAATTGTGTTTATGTTTGAAAGTTAAATCAAAGTTTTAAAAGTTTAGGAAATTTTGGGTTAGTTTGGGGACGCTCCAGCTCGGGACACGTGTAGGTTCCAGGTCGGGGTCCTCACAGATGAACTATCCCAGTGACATCGCTTTATGGATCTGAGAAGAAACTCAAGCAAACACCATTAATTGGATGTGTAAATAAATTTTTAGGACAAATTTTCTAACAAAGGAGTTGAGAAAGAATTAATTCAATCTATAATTTCCAAGTGCTCTAAAAAAGATTAACTTGTAAAATGAGACAATTTTCTTAAGATAGCACAACCATAACACTTACTAGGAGACCATTCACAATGGTGTATACATAGCACAACCAAATCAAATGCTCTTTTTTTTTTTTTTTTTTAATATGCTCTCTCTCTCTCTCCAACTATCGGTTTGTAGATAAAATTGAAAATGAACAAACTCAGTTGCACTATAATTAACCTTTGTAGTGTAAAAACAGATCAACTATTTTCTCTAGCTAAACTTCCTAACTTTCCCATAGAAAATATAATTGAAGTAAGCATCCTTCAAAGGAATGGTAGACATGCTAGGCAAATTCAACAGTAGGGATTCAAAGCATGCAAGTTTTAGTCTTTTCAATTAAAAAGTGTTCTAGGGTTTTCATTAGGGTTTTCTTAATTAGTATTTATAGTTGTGTTAGGGTATTGTTTGAGGCAGACTTTGATTTTATGAAATAGAAAAGAAAAGCTTGAAGCTTTCATTTATTGTTTCTTGTTTATTCGTTCGGTCATTCTAATCTCTAGCCTATTCGGCATTAGCGATGGTGGCAGCAGCCATGGGGGCAGTTGGCAGCCATGGCCCCCTTGGTCAGCACCACCATGTCCGTCATCACGATCAACTGTACAATGTAAGTATATTCAAGCATTATGTTGATAAAGTCTGAGGTTTCATCTAAAAACCAATTGATAAAGAGATGAGTAGCCAGGGGCGGACGTGACTAAGTGCATGATGGTGCACAGGCACCACAATTTTTTATTTTTTTTTTACAAAACGACGTCGTTTTGCTTAAAGGAAAAAAAAAGATTAATAGAATTTGGAACGATCAGAATTCAGAAACAATCCGTCTCCTACTCTCCTTCTTCAATTCCTGCGTCTGCGTGCTGCGTCTGGGTGCATCTCGCTCGGCCATCTCCTCCCTCCTCCCTCCACCGCCGCCGACCTCTCCTCTCCGGCCATAGAATGGGCGAACCAAACCCTCCCTCCGCAACCCCCTCACAAAATCAAGAAGAATTTCTCGAATCAAAGTTAAATCCTAGAAATTTAAAATTGCATTAAACAAAAACTCTTTTCTTGCATTATCCAGTTGAGTTTCAATGATCTTATTCAAGCTTTCTGAGATGGGTTTTGCATTATCCAAGATTATATGTGTAAGTGTAACTGTAAGGTGTAAACAGGGGCGAAGGGTCCAGGGAGTACTATGTAGTATGTATTAATGTTTTGTTTACATTTTTATTTTTATGATTTACATTTTTTCTGAGATGGGTTTTGCATTATCATCACACATTCATTTTGATTCAAGGAAAAATCAATTTTTTTTTCGGATAATCATTTTGGGACGGAGGGAGTACTATATATTAATGTTTTGTTTTTCATAATTTCTGTTGTTGTTGTGACTTGTGTTTGTTCTGATAATTAGGTTTGTGGAGTTGATGAGCATTTCATAATTTCTGTTGGGTTTGTTCTGTTAATTAGGTTGGATCGGTTCTTTACGCCGACTCCGAAAAATAAAGCAAGCACTAGTGTTTCAATTGCTCAAGAAGAGGTAGTTGTTGAACATACACAAGGACCACAACCTACTAGTGCTTCAATTAAATCTCAACATACAATACGATTACGAGGCGAGGATGTGATACTACAAAGTGATCCGGGAAAAAGAGAGGCAATCACGGTTTTTCATCCGGATGATGTTGAAAGAGTTAGAAGAACGTACATCGTCATAGGCCCGGAACAACCAATTTTATCAGAATATCCAACCACTCTTATCCCAGGTAAAAAGCGGAAATTTCGTCATGAGTATTTTAGTCAATATAAGAGAGGCAATCACGGTTTTTCTTGAATATGTAAGTGAATTAAGAGAGGTTCATGGCCAACATGGATCTCGTAAGATGACTTCCCCAACCATTCAAAAGGAACTTGCAAGGGCATGTGCTTTTTTAACCACTTCAAAAATTTGTAGAGAGATTGGAGATGATGTATTCACTATTTTAGCTGATGAATCCGGTGATTGTTCTATGAAAGAACAAATGGGGCTTGTTGTACGTTATGTTGATTTCAAA
Source organism: Adenophora triphylla var. japonica (assembly GCA_022495995.1). NCBI lineage: Eukaryota > Viridiplantae > Streptophyta > Magnoliopsida > Asterales > Campanulaceae > Adenophora > Adenophora triphylla. The sequence continues at coordinate 386,263 of JAFEMH010001186.1, forward strand.
GGTGGTGTTGTGGAAAGACTTTTGGGGATAGAACATGTGAAAGAAACAAATGCCATTTCACTTAAAAATGCAATTGAAGACATTTTGACTAAGAATAAGTTGAGTATGTCTAAGATTAGAGGTCAAGGGTATGATGGAGCAAGCAATATGAGTGGTTGTGAAAATGGATTAAGAACTTTAATTCAAAATGAGAATCCTTCTGCATTTTATGTTCATTGTTTTGCTCATCAACTTCAATTGGCACTAGTTGCGGCTGTGAAGCGTAATATTGATGTGAGTGCTTTTTTCGGGTTAGTTAATCAAGTTGTGAATATAATTGGAAGTTCTAACAAAAGACAAGAGTTACTTCGAGACAAACAATTTGCTCGATGGTTTGGTGGAAACCGGTAGATGTTTGAATCAACAATCATTTCTTTCGAGGGCCGGTGATACTCGTTGGGGGTCACATTACAAGACTCTTACGAGTATAATGAGTTTGTAAATTGTGTTTATTTTATATAATTAATGTTGACATATTAAAGTCTATTATATTTTTATATGTAAATGTATTGAATTTTAGTTTTTCGTTTTTTTTTAATTAAGAGTAGGCACCACCAATGTTATTGGTGTAGATCCGCCACTGTGAGTAGCCCATAATCTTTATATATTGAGTTCAAGACTTATTTATTTTTGATGTAGGATAAGTGCTTTAACATGAATATTGTTTAGATAGACTAATATAAAGTGTGCAAATCTAGTGCAAGTATTGCTGCAGCTACGGTATAAGCTATAAATCGAAACAGATCTTATTTATTTGTTTGTTTATTTTCCCTCGCGTATAAATATATATGGAGTAATTCCGTCCCAAAATTGTTTCAAATTTATTATTCTCTTGATCAATAACAAATTTAATTTCTTTTGAAATTTATTTTGGGACGAAAGGAATATTTGATTATTATGCATGCATGTGGATGGGCTTTAATTCGATGAAGTGGAAAAAAAAAAAAAGCTCACTTGTGTTTCCATTGGTAGTGGATGATGGCTCGGTGAAGTCTGTAGCAGCTGTGACATCCGAGGAAATGAGAAGAACAATGGCAAATGAAAGTGCAAGAACAAGAAAGAGTTTGGAAGCCATTGATGATCTGTTAATTAGAAGCTTGTATCACTTAATTAGGAGAAAGAAGGGTGTGTACAATGCAAGTGTGTACTTGCTAAGTGCATGTGTCTATTTATAGAAAGTGTTAAGAGATATTATTTCAAATCAAAAATTAACAAATCTTACCTATAACATAATATAAAGATTTTGGACCACTTCTCTTATCATCAATTGATTTTAAGGTGAAACTTCAAATTTAAAAATGGTATCAAATCAGGTTCGTTACACGTACAACCCTAACGGCCCACGACAATGCTCCAAGCCACCCGATTAATAAGTCCACATTGTAAACCTTTGGCAAAGCCCGACTATACGTGAATGGGCGTTTTAGAAATATTATCTCACATCGAAAATCGACAAACCTTACATATAACATATAAAGATCCTAAACAACTCCAATAGATTTTAAGGTAAAAGCTTAGACTTTAAGAGAAAGTGCCCTTCTGCATGAATAATCATAAATGGCTTTGGACATGTTTGTGGAGCCGCTAGAGAGAACACTTGGCTACAACGTTCCAGCATATCAAAATCAAACAACGCCATACATATGATCCGGTGTAAAATGTAAAATATTTTGAATGAATACAGTTGCAGATCCAGGATGTTTTGATAACAGGTGCACAATTTACAATATAAAAGTTCAAACTAATTTTTTTTTCCGAACATGACTAGATTATAATGAATAACTTAAAACATAAGTTAATTATAAACATATGCTATTCTTTAACCCACCGTTTTCTTCTTATTATTTACTTGGAAATAGTAAGCTTATGTCACGAATAAATAAAAAAAACAATATTTACATTATTGTTGGTTTAATGATGATATCATTTTAGGAAGCATTTCTTGAAATTAATTTTGTAATTTATTTCTTATATGTTTCAAACTTACTTTTTTCTAAACAATAAACGATGAAAAAACTAATATATAGTTAAAGTAATGAGCAAAATCCAAATATAAGAATATTTAAAAAGAAAAAAAATCAATTATCATAATAGAGGCAAAAAAAAAATTTACTTGAATAATAAATAAAAACTAATTATGATATGATAATAAAAGAAGTTAAGCAAGATTTTGAAAAAAAAGTTCAATTATCATAATAGAGGTTAAAAATAATTTGAAATTTCTTGTATCTAGTAGAATTCGAAACCTGAACTTTAATAATAAACTACATTAGCTTAGCAACTGAATTGGTTATAAGATCTATCAATAGCAAATGTAAAACTTAACTAATCTTATCTCAAGGTGCACTTATTAAATATTGTATTTTTGCATATATTTTTTAACTAGAAATAGAATTTGATCATGTGCACGTGCACCCACACCTCTTACACTAAATCCGCCCATGAACAAATATAAAAATACATTTTTTTTTTACTAAAATGTGATATAAAAATCAAACAACGCCGTATAAAAGCTCCTCTAAAGACTGTAAAAACTCTTTTGTTATTTACATTTATAGCATACTTTTTATATTGTGTAACACACTTTTAAACGTTATTGCTTGAGTTTCATTTAACGGAGTGCTGCAGCGGCTGACAATAACGGTTCAACATACTCTCCAAAGATAAAGATAAAGATAAAGAGGTGGATTAGTCAACTTTGCTGTCAACTAAAATATAAGGAGTGGTTAATTGGTTGCTTTTGCTGTGGACCTGTCGAATTAAAATAGTATGCCCTCACTTCCAATTTTGCAGACAATTGATAAAAAAATGAATCCAGAAGGCTTATTTTCCATAATAAATGTTTTTACAGACTATTGATAAAAAAAAATGAAATTAGAAGGCTTAATAATCAAATACTCCCTCTTTCCCCTAATAAATATTTTATTTTCCTTTTTAAATAGTGTCAAAATAAACCCTTCTTCCGTTTCCCAATAATTTGCAAAAAAAACACATTTTGGATATCCCACTATAATCAACGATGTCCCAAAATAAAAATGGGACTCACTTGTGTTATTTACAACAATTATCCTCTTGTCACATTTTTTCTCTCCTACCCAACCATCTATAATTACAACACATAACATTTTCATTTTTCTCCTTAATTTTTGTGCACTCCCAATTGTGCATATTATTGTAGGATGGGAAGAATATTGTACTTTTAATTAAAGAAATTATCAGTGTTATTATTCTTTCTATTTGTTCCTTAATTAATGTCCAATTTGTACATATTCATCCGGCTTTAAAAGTTTTGGGAGTATCTATTTCGATTGCATACATATAAGCCTCTACAAATTTGGACTGCTACAAATTTGAACTGCGGCTTAGGGTACCGGGGACCAACGAAAAAATTATTAATGAAAATTTTGTTAAATTATTTAAATTCAGGAGCCACCGCGGGCATTGGGGACCAATGAAATAAAAATTATTCATGTAATTTTTTTTTAAAAAATCTTTAATTTCAGCAATTTTAGTGTATTCTGATTCAAAACATCCGATTCTTCGCGTTTGAATCAATTTTTTTTCCCACAAAATAATTGTCGCTTTAGATTAAAAGTATTTAAATTCCTCTTTTATCCTTGATATTCTTTATAATTTATATATTGTTTTATTGAGAGAAGTAATGCAAGTGAGAAATATAATTTTTATTCAAATTGAAGGGAGATAATTAAGAAGAATGGGCTAGGGTTTTCAAGAGATCATTGAGGGCGAAAACGAAAACAACCTTCATTGATGGAACCATTGAAAAACCCTCCATGGAAGATGAATTGGAACATTGGCAAATGGTTAACTCAATGGTGGTTTCATGGATCTCTAACACCATTGAGCCAAGCCTTCGTTCTACGGTGAGCTATGTGGATGATGCAAAGACGTTGTGGGACGATTTGCGGGAGAGGTTTTCGGTTGGAAACGGACCAAGGGTTCAACAATTGAAGGCAGATCTAGCAAACTGAAAACAACAGAAAGGTGAAAGTGTGGCAGCCTATTTTGGTCGTGTGAAGAAACTGTGGGACGACCTGAATGACTTTGACGCACTCCTGACTTGCTCATGTGTGGGGTACAGGTGCAACATCAGCACAAAGCTAGTCCAACGACGTGAAGACGAGAGGGTTCATCAATTCGTTATGGGCCTTGATACACCGAAGTTTGAGAACGTGAAGTCCTCCATACTGAACACAAAACCCTTGCCCAACGTTAATAAGGCATATTCCATGGTTGCACGAGAAGAAAGAGTCTGGGGTAGAATGCATGAAGATTATCCCGCACCTGCCAGCTTTGTTGTTCAGACAGTTGTGGGCACAAGTGTGCACACAATTGATCGCAAAACTGGTTCGAAAGGGGAAAGAAAGGAGGTGAACAGTATTGTTTGTTCTCACTGCAAAAAGAAGAGATATGATACAGATACATGCTACAGGCTAGTGGGGTATCCAGAATGGTGGGGAGAACAGCGCTTGAGGAACACAAAGGGACGAGGCGGAGCCCAAAAAACTTCGGCCACGGGAAGACACTCAAGCACATTCAATCCACGAGTCAACACGGTGCATACCAGCGAAGAGGGAGTGGGTGGAATGACAGATGATGATAGGGCTGGCTTGCTGGGTTTCACAACTGAACAATGGAATCACTTCAAGGAGTAAGTGCAGACGCGTGTGCAAACAACTGATCGCACAACTAATCGCACAACTGGCATAATGAATGGTAAGATAAATAATGAGCCTTAGCTTGTCGATAGTGGAGCTAATCGACACGTAACATTCAACATTACTCTACTGGAAAATGTGAGTCAGATTGAGGCTAACCACATAGGTTTGCCCAATGGAAGATACATGATCACCACGAAAGAAAGAGATGTTTCCATCGGATCACATCTACGCTTGAGAAACGTTTTATATGCCCCCACATTCAACTGCAATCTTTTATCTGTCTCTCAATTACTTAATGATTCAAATCATGTACTGCATTTTTCTGACAAATTGTGTGTTGTACAGGACCGAGCCACGAAGATTTTGATAGGAACGGGTGAACAAGACGGGGGGTTATACTACTTGAGGGGATCAACAGGGACGCAAGCCTTCAACATTAGAGAGTCTGGAAGCTATCAGTTGTGGCATCAGCTACTTGGACATCCATCAAGTAAAGTGGTTGATTTATTGCCTTTTATTATTCGTAGTAGTATTAATAAAGACGTTTGTGGAATTTTCTGCCAAGCCAAACAAAGTAGAGACAAGATTTTGCTTAGTGATAGTAACTTTATTGAAATCTTTGACTTAATTCATTGTGATATTTGGGGTGATTATCGAAAGCCTGCAATGTGTGGAGTCATTTTTTTTGACCATTGTGGACGATTGTTCTCGTGCCGTATGGGTTTACTTAGTTAAATCCAAAAGTGATGTTTCTCAAATCTTGAAAATTTTTCTTGTCATGGTCGAACGGCAATTTAATAAACGTGTCAAGAAAATTAGGAGTGACAATGGGACATAATTTACTTGTTTAGAAAAATATTTTATTGAAAATGACATTGAGCATCACACCACTTGCATTCGTACATCCCAACAAATTTGAAGGGTGGAGAGGAGCATAGACATATCTTGAAGATGTCTCATGCTTTAATGTTTCAAGCAAAATTACCGGTAAAATTTTGGGGAGAGTGTGTACTAGCAGCAGGGCACCTAATTAATTAATAGTACCCCTTCGAAATTATTGCATGGGAAAACCCCTTATGAAATTCTTTTTGGAAAACGCCCTTCCTACAAACACATTATGGTTTTTGGGTCTCTGTGTTATGTTCATTACTCTCGAAAAGATAATGATAGATTTGCTAGTGAAAGCAGACGATGTGTTTTTTTGGGTTGTCCTTTTGGGATGAAAGGTTGGTTAGTATATGATATTGATGAAAATAAAATGCTCATTTCTCGAGATATTTTCTTTGTGGAAAAAGAGTTTCCCTTTGCTAGTGACTGGACTAATCCATAAAAAGAATATACAGATTCAGATATATTCCTTTGTGCACCTATAGATGAAGTTACCTATGAAGAAGACAATGCTCATGTGGGCAATCAGCTGCCTGTACAGTTGTCTGAACAACCTGTTGCACGTCCTGAACTGTCTGAACAATTGTCTGAATAACCTGCTGCACAAGTTTTCGCACAACCGATTACCGATTCTGCTCAGAGGCCCGAACACACATCTGATCAATTGCAGGACGTGGCTGAACAATCTGCAGTAGAGACTTTGGGTCGAGGTCAGAGAGCTAAGATTCCCTCTTCAAAGTATCCATCTACTGAATATGAGTTGGGCAAGACTCATACCGCACAAGTCCCCTCCCCGTCAAGTTCGCATGTCCAAAAGAAATCTTTAGGTACTCACTATCTTTTATCACACTTTGTTAGTTGCATTAACTTTTCTATGGCACATCGTTGTTTCTTGGCCGCTGTTGACTCAGGACATGAACCAAAGTGTTTTGGAGAAGCAGTCAAATATCCCCATTGGTGTGAGGCAATGAACAAAGAACTTGATGCTCTTGACAAGAATGGTACATGGGGTTTAGTAGATGCTCCCATTGACAAGAAGGTGATGTCAAGAATGAGTTTATAAGATAAAGTATAATGCGGATGGATCCGTTGAACGCTACAAAGCTCGCTAGGTCATATTGGGGAACCGCCAAGTTGAAGGTGTGGATTTCAAAGAAACTTTTGAACCAACAATCAAGATGGTCACCGTCCGAGTTTTTCTCTCCATTGATGCAGTTCGTGGATGGGAACTTCATCAAATGGACGTTCACATCGCTTTCCTTCATGGTGATCTTAGTGAAGATGTCTATATGAAGGCTCATTTGGGCCATAATGCTTCTTCTTCAGGAAATGTGTGTAAACTCAAGAAGTCATTGTATGACTTACGTCAAGCACCTCATTGTTCGTTTGCAAATTTGTCCACTGCCTCAAAGAAATATTGCTTCCGTCAGTCATATTCAGATTATTCCCTCTTCTCTTACAACACTTTCGCTACTGAGCTACACATCCTTGTCTACGTGAATGATCTGGTCATTGTTGGTAATGATCATGAGGTGATTCAACGCTTCAAGGCATATCTCAGTAAATGCTTTCACATGAAAGACTTGGGACGTCTTGAGTATTTTTTGGGCCTTGAAGTTGCTTCACATCCAGACGGCATTTTTCTTTCTCAACGAAAATATGCCATTGATATTCTTTCCGAGACAGGTCTCCTTGGTGCTTGTCCGACAGTTATACCCATTAAAAAAACCATCGTTTGGCCTTGACCGAAGACAAGGATTTACGTGATCCTGAGCCTTACCGATGTCTTGTGGAGTGTCTTATCTATCTCACCATTACACGCCCGTAATTGTCCTATATTGTGCATCTTCTTGCACAATTTATGACCAAGCCCATGATTGCTCATTGGGCAGCTGCTTTACGTGTGGTTCGTTATTTGAAAGCACATCCTGGACAAGGAATTCTCTTGCGAACATTCTCTAATTTACGGCTACGAGCTTACTGTGACTCTGATTGGAAAGTTGTCCCATCACGAGACATTCTCTCACTGCCTATTTTGTTTTTTTTGGTGACTCCCCAATCTCGTGGAAGACAAAGAAGCAGGTTACGATCTCTCGCTCTTCGGCTGATGCAGAATATCGTTCCATGGCTAGTGCACGTGTGAGCTCAAATGGTTACTAGGTCTTCTTCAGTCCTTCGGAATTAAACATGATACTCCAGTACCCCTTCTCTGTGATAGTCAATCTGATTTACATATGGCTCAGAATCCAGTACATCATGTTAAGGGGATGTCGACATTTTCTCAATCTACTTAAGGTGAGGATCGTATTCCTTGGTTAAAGAGTACTTCCTCAAATGGTTACTAGGTCTTCTTCAGTCCTTCGAAGGAACTTTTGACTTTCAAATGACATCATATCAAGATAAAATCATGTTAAGGGGAAGGATTTGGATTTGAAGCCTGAATAAGAGAGACTTTAAGAGTGAACGAGGTGTGAATCTACCTTGAGGATCTAAATTCCATAGTTGTTTATCATGGAACTCTAGAACTTTATGAGCAAAAAAAATGTCAAGTATAAAATTGTCATTTCACGAGACTCTCAATCATTCAAATTATGAATCAAATGCAAATTCCATGAGAAGTAGTTCCCATCTTGAACAATAAATTGAGAAATGGAGCATTTTGGATGAAATGCGAAACAACTTAGGGCAAGAAACAAACAAAGAATTAGAACCAATCAAATGATCCTCTCAGACTGAATATACTCACCATTCCCAACAAATGAATATGAGGTGTTCAAAATAAAAGCAGGAATAGATTAATTTTATCTAGTTTCAAGGACTTGAATTAGAATTAGAAGTAGAGGATAGTATATCTGCAACCCAATTGTTGCTTTGAATTCCTGATAATCTATTTACATGAGAATTCAACATTAACCAGAAAGCTAAAAAATTTGGGGTAGCAATATGTGGTCTTCCCCTCTTTTCTATTTTTCCATGACTTCTATTTCAATATTAGTTACAGAGAATTAATTAGGACATTCAAAAACAAATATTATCACCCAAAATGATGCAGAGTAACAGGCAGTCAAACAGGGCGAGATTGCTACAGGCCAAGGGGCTTTGAGACAGGCGGGCGCCCCATGGATGACCAGGCATGCGTCTCATTTGGAGGAAACCAGGGCCAACCTTCTGGATGCAAGGCTGGCGCCCCACTTCAGTCCATGCGGCCGCTTCACAACGAGGACTGGGAACGAGGCTGGCGTCTCACACTAGGCTGGGCGGGCGCCTCAATGACGGGGGAGCATTGCTGATGTTTTTACTGATGTTTTAAAATCAATTAAGTAGGGTATTTTTGTCCTTTCCATTCCAAAATGTTTTTAGGGTTTAGTTAGGAGTATTTAAACATGTTTTAGAGTTTTAAACAACTTAGTTTTTGATTATGAATTGAATTAAAGAAAAGAAAGGCTGTGCCTTCTTGTCTATCGAATCTTGTTGATTTTCATTCGGTTCAATCTCTTAACCTTAGTTCTTTTACATCATTTGGTATCAGTTGTCTGGACGAATTGATGGCCGAACGAGGGCGTGGAGTTCGTGGAGGAAGAGGTGGTCATGGAAGGGGCCGTGCAGCGGATCCTTCGGAAGACGATCATCACCGCGAGCGTGATCTACGCGATATCGAGATCGACGATCAGAGATGAAAGGTTCAGGTACTTCAACTCCAAGTTCAGAATCGCAGAAATCGTGGGGGGACACCGCCGATTATGGGTTCTGATTCGAATAATTCTTCCGAAGGTGAGGAGTATCACGAGGGAGTCAATCCCTTTGCCAGAAATCGTGGACATCAACATAGGTATGAGGAAGAATCTTTGAAGGATATCAGTGTCAAGATCAAAATTCCGGAATTCGAAAGTAAGACTCATCCTGACGAGTTCATTGATTGGTTAAATACTGTTGAACGTATTTTTGATTTTAAACCTATGAAAGATTCTACTAAGGTGAAAGTGGTAGCAATCAAATTGAAGAAACATGCTTCAATATGGTGGGAAAATGTTAAGAAACAAAGGGTTAGAGACGGTAAATCCAAGGTTCAGTCTTGGGATAAGATGAAGAAATTGTTAAGGCAAAAATTTCTTTCGGAACACTATAGACAGGATTCTTTTATTGCTTATCATTGTTTGAAGCAGGGGGATATGTCTGTAGAGGAGTTTATCAATGAGTTTGACCGTTTGTGGATGAAGTGTGATGTTGCAGAAGAGGACGAGCAAACAGTGGCCTGTTTTCTTGGGGGATTGCGTACTGATATTTCAGATGTGGTCCACCTGCAGCAATACTGGACTTATGATGATGTTTGTAGGCTTGCTTTGAAGGTTGAAAAGCAGTTTCAGCGAAAGAAGAGTGTGAATAGTTGGCAACACAATAATTTTTCTGGTACTTATAGTAGTCGAAGTCCTGGCAAGGTTGAGGGGGTTACACCAACAGTTCCTGTAACACCAGTGGCCTAAAAATCTGGTGTAGTTCAGGATGCTTTAGGGGTAACAAGTCATCCCGGTGCTTCAAATGTCATGGGATTGGTCATTTAAGGGCCGAGTGTCCCAACCGACAAGTTGTTGCTTTAATAGAGGATGGTCCACCAGTTTATGATGAAGCACCAGATGATTCAAGTGGTGAGACTGAAGAAGTGTATGCAGATAAAGGAGTGGCATTAGTGGTTCAACAGGTGTTGAATGTGACTGATGTGGAAGACGAGGAGTAGCTTCGTCATAATATTTTTCGGACTAAGTGCACTGCCAAGGGGGAAGTGTGCAAAGTAATCATTGATGGTGGTAGCTGTGAAAACATCGTTTCTACTGAGATGGTTGAGAAATTAAGTTTGAAGACGGAAAAACACCCACAACCGTACAAGTTGTCTTGGTTGAGTGAGGGGAGGCATTGAAGGTAAACATGCGGTGTTTGGTGCAATTTTCCATTGGCAAACGTTACTCGGATGATGTATAGTGTGATGTAGTACCCATGGTTGCGTGTCACTTATTGCTTGGTCATCTGTGGTTGTTTGATCGTAGGGTTAAGCATGATGGATACAATAACCCTTATACCTTTAAGAAAGATGGGGTGACTGTTACGTTGTACCCTACACACTTCCGAGAAAAACTTGACCCCGGTAAGGCTTCTGTTCCCGTTAGTCATCAACTTCTTAGCTGGCCTATTGTTGATGTCACATCAAAGCGAAACAGCCGGCCCAAGCAGCAAGTTGGTACACATTGAATGAGAATTGTTTTTCAGGCAGGAGGATTAATTTGGGTTCACTTGTGGAAGATGGGGTTTCTGTTGAAGCGTCTGGTTGGTATCGACTCGTGGTCGAGTCTTTTTCAAGGGGGGGTGAGTGATGCAGAGCAACATGCAGTCAAACAGGGCGAGATTGCTACAGGCCAAGGGGCTGTGAGCCAGGAGGGCGCCCCATGGATGGCCAGGCGTGCGCCTCATTTGGAGGAAACAGGGCCAACCTTCTGGACGCGAGGCTGGCGCCCCACTTCAGTCCTTGCGGCCGCTTCACCTTCAGCGCAACGAGAACCGGGAACGAGGCTGGCGCCTCACGCTAGGCTGGGCGGGCGCCTCAATGACGGGGAAGCATTGCTGATGTTTTTACCAATGTTTTTACTGATGTTTTAAAATCAATTAAGTAGGGTATTTTTGTCCTTTCCATTCCGAAACGTTTTTAGGGTTTACAATTAGGAGTATTTAAACATGTTTTAGAGTTTTAAACAACTTAGTTTTTGATTATGAATTGAATTAAAGAAAAGAAAGGTTGCGCCTCCTTGCCTATCAAATCTTGTTGATTTTCGTTCGGTTCAATCTCTTAACCTTAGTTCGTTTACATCACAAAATAAAAACGAAAATTCATTTTGGGACCGAACCACCGAAGAAGTTACCATATATATTAGGTTGTTGATTTTGAAAGCAAAAAATGGAAAGATTGTAATTAGTATAAAACACAATCAGACCATTTCCATTGAGGGACTTAATAATCCAAACCATTATAAGAAAGAGTCAATAAACAATAGATTTAAAAATCTTGACCAGTCCCTAATTCCCTTTTTGTCTCGAGGCTATTGACTGTCTAGCCTATATAAAGGATGAATATGCCAGTAACAAACCACACCTGAATGCAGCAGCACACGTACACAAAAATGAAGGCCTCTACTTGTGTTGTAGCGCTCATCTCGCTGCTGCTTTGGTCAATCGCCGTCCCAATTTCGTGCTCAACGATATACAAAAATCGCGTAAACCAATACATCCAGTGCCTTACTATACAGTCCCAACCATCATTTCCCATAACCCGAGCCATTTACACTCCAAACAACTCTTCCTTTCCAGATGTTTTTAATGCCTATGCTCGAAATCTTCTATTCCTCGATCCCAAACCTCCTATGCCTCTACTCATTCTCACGGCACAGCATGAATCCCATGTTCAAGCAGCCATCATTTGCGGCAAATCTCTTGACATCATGTTAAAATCTCGAAGTGGTGGTCATGACATGGAGGGACTTTCCTATGTATCTCAAAATGTTCCTTTCGTGTTGCTCGACATGTTCAATCTTCGTGATTGGAGTATCGACCTGGCTAATGAGTCCATGTGGGTACAGTCAGGTGCAACCCTAGGTGAGATTTATTACAACATTGCTAATCAAAGCAAGACTCACGGCTTCCCGGCTGGACTTTGTCCTACTCTTGGCCTTGGTGGCCATATCAGTGGGGGAGGGTTCGGGACCATGGTAAGGAAATATGGTCTTGCTACGGACAATATTCTTGATGCCAAGATTGTTGATGCTAAGGGTAGGATTCTTGACCGGAAGGGTATGGGGGAGGACTTATTTTGGGCCATCAAAGGAGGTGGTGGAGCTAGCTTTGGAGTTGTTCTTGCTTGGCAACTTAAGTTGGTCAAAGTTCCTGAGATCGTGACAGTAATTGTGTACAACAGAACAACTGATCAAGGAGCCACAGATCTTGTTCATAGATGGCAACAGGTTTCAACAAACTTGAGTGATGATATCTTCATAAGGCTAGAATTGCGAGCTGTAGGTAAGACAATAAAAGCCACTTTTGTGGGACTGTCTCTGGGAACTTCTGAGCAGCTAGTTCCAATGATGAAAGATAGGTTCCCTGAATTGGGATTGGAAAGAGAGCATTGCAGAGAAATGAGCTGGATTGAATCCACGCTCTTCTTTTACGCTTTCCCTAAAGGAACACCTGTAGAAGCATTGTTGAATCGCAAACAGAACGACAGAAGTTATGTCAAGTCAAAATCTGACTTTGTGACACAAGTCATATCAAAAGAAGGGTTGGAAGTTATATGGAAGAAGATGATCAAGCTTCAGGATCCATTGATGCAGTGGAACCCTTATGGTGGGATAATGAGCAGAATTCCAAGTGGTCAAACTCCAAGCCCGCAGAGAGATGGTTACTTGTTCAAAATCCAATACCTAGTCGATTGGTATGAATCGGGCGTGAAAAAGCAAAAATTAAATTTGTCAAGGAAACTTTTTGATGCCATGACTCCATTTGTGACAAGCAATCCAAGGGAGGCGTTTCTCAACTACAGAGATCTTGACATTGGTTTCAGCCCATATTCTAATGGGACGTATGAGGAAGCCAAGGTATACGGCCTCAAGTATTTCAACAAGAACTTTGATAGATTAGTTCGAGTGAAGACTATGGTAGATCCAGATAACTTCTTCAGAAATGAGCAGAGTATTCCAGTTTCTCATATATTAAACCAAGTAGAGTGGCGTCTTAGAGAAGCATGATTAGTTGCAGTTGCTGCTTGTTAATCCATATATGATGAAGTGTATTTATCTTTTATTTTTTGTTTATATTAAAGAAAATAGTCTGGTCTTTGGTGATATGAGATGTAGCATCCAAGTATAGAACACTAGCACATGCCCGTGTCCAAGGCCACGTAATTTTTTTTTTAATTTTTTTTTTTTAATTTAAAAAAAAAATAAAAAAATTTAAAGGACAAAATGGGAAAGGGACAAAATAGTGAGGGCAAAATGGTCATTTCGGCCATTGGAACTATTCACTCTACTGTAGCAAAGACCCCTTTGATTTATACTATAGATACTATCTATATTATAAATCACAACACTCCACCTCAGCATGAACAGTGGAATGAATAGTTACAACGGCGGAAATTCCCATTTTGCCCTTACTATTTTATCCCCTTCCCATTTTGCCCTTAATTTTTTTTTTAATTAAAAAAAAAAAACAAAACAAACCCGTGTCCTTGGACACGGGCATGTACTAGTAGTCTAATATAGCGACAAGCTTTTAGGACTCAACATCCAAGTATAGCACATACTATGGGCTAAATCAACATATTTTGGTTAATTTTGCGTACCTTTAGCATCCAAACTTGAGCTTTATTGCCTTTAGATAGGGTTCGATGGGGCTGAAAGAGGACTTCCTCATGAAGAGATACCGAATTTGCAGTCTGAACTTCGATTGAAGTCCCAACAAACACTCTACTTGGACTTCCATTTCCAACATTAAGCCCTTCCTCATCATTTATCGATTCAAGCCTTTCATTTTGTCGGTTAGAATTTGGTTCCAATATTGGGTTTGACCAAAAATTAAATGTAATTTCAATTTATGTAAATGAAAATAAATTGCATATTTGTAATCTACATTTGAAATAGATTAATGTGATGTATTTAAAATAATACCAGGGGCACAAAATAGTAAAAAAAAAACTTGCTCACAAATTCTCACAAAATTCTGGGTGTAATGATTTTATTGGTGTTTTTAATTAGAGTGTAGTGGGTTCACTATCAATGCAACCAATAAAATATCGCCAACTCATTTTGTGAGCAAGATTTTGTGACATTCTTTTGTGTCCCTAGCATTGCTCATGTATTTATTTTTTCAAACCAAATTGTGGTGAACGGGAAATTAATGCTAAAACTATGCAATTTATAATTGGTTTATAAAGAGTTTTGTGAATATGAAAAATCATATCCCACATTCCCTATAAAGCACAAAGTAGGAGAGTTTATAAACTCATCAACTTAAAAGAGGTAACAATCAAGTGTTATCCACCTATCATGTAACCTAGTGGTCCATTGGGCCAACTATGCAAATAGCGACACAATTGTGCTAGTTTTGGACTAGCTCAAATTCAAACCACAAGGATTCCGAGCCCAAGCCCTCAAAGCGCGCATTGGGCACTTTAGGACACATTTTGCACTTCACATTAAACTTTTGTCTAGCTCACCCAGCAAGATGGTTCAACTCGTGGGTCGAACCGGGCGATTCGGTGCTTGCAGTGGTTCGAACCAAGGGACGGTTTGGTTCGGTCTATGGTCGCTCAAGTGGGGCGGGCCGCAAATTGGGCTGAATAGGTATGTGGGGCGAATGTGTACATTCGAATGAACATGGGTTGGTTCAGATGGAGGATCCGCGTCACTTCGAATGGGTGTGGATGGCTCCAACGAATCTGGAGCCTTGATCGGGATCAGATCGGACGGTTTAGATCCATCCGACCTAAATGATGCCTCTTCTTAACAAGTACCACAACTCTTGAAAAACTATAAATAGCCCCCAGGATGTCAGTTTCATTCATTTCAATCATCCAAAGCATTAGAGAGTTCTGTTAGTTAGTGGATATTGAAGCATTCTCCCTCATTTAAGTTCACAAATTCCAAACACCGTTAGTTCTTAGGTCTCTTGATTTGTTAGCGCGGGGCAAATTTTTCTTACGGGGATTGTGTTGCACAAGACTCGACTTCCGTCCCGATTAATTATTTATTTATTTTTACTTTTATTTTCCGTCCATTTATCTTCTACCATTTTCTAATTTCCCATTTTCAAGAAACAATTTATTTTGAATTATTTCTATTTTTCAAAATATTTTAGTTAACAATCGTAAAAATAATTTTTAATTATAATTTGTTTTTAAACAATTTTCTTGAGAATGGAAAATGATGCCTCCCAATCTTCTGGGCCTAGTCCCAGTCAGAACCTAGATACAACTAATCAGAATGTTGCGTCTGCTTCTCCTCCGACTCACCCGACACATGGTGAGAAACTATCGAAGTTCTCGGGGGGTGGATTTCAAGAGGTGGCAGCAAAAGATGCTATTTTACCTGACCACCATCAGTCTGCAGAGGTTCTTAAAGGAGGACCCCCCTGCTATACCTGTTGATGATCCCAACCATCAAAGGCGGATTGCCAAAGAGACATGGGATCATGATAATTTCTTGTGTAGGAATTACATATTGAATGGGCTAGATGATGCCCTCTACAGTGTGTACTGTCTCGTTGAGACGACCAAAGAGTTATGGAACACTTTGGAGCGAAAGTACGAAATTGAGGAAGCCGGTTCAAAGATATTTGTAGTCGGCAAGTACCTTGAATATAAGATGGTTGACACAAAGACCGTGGCCAACCAAGTAGATGGGTTTCTGTTAGTCAAATATATGTTTAGATTTAGAATTGCTTAATCCCAATCAAGACAAGCATTAATGTGGACCCCTAAAATTAATTAGATCAAATAGAATTTTTCTATGTATGATAGGATCCCTTAGTGCATGTGCCAGTGTTTTTATCTTGTAATTTTCTCAAGGCATGAAGACTTGAAGATCTGAAGTTATTCTCCATCAGTTTGTGAGCTACGTGTTTATGAAGCTTTCCTTAGCCGGTTGGTCTCTCAACCGGTCAGAGGCCCTCGACCGGTCAAAGCTGTCCTTAATCGATCAGCTAAGGTCCTTACCTTACTGATTGATTCTTTACCGGTCCTGGTCCTTAACTTGTCCAACCAGTCAAGCTTCTCCATCAAGCTTCCTTTCAGCCAACCTAACCGTAGCATTTATTGCTCCCAACTACCCAGCTATCTACTTTAGCTAAAGTTGGTAAAGCAGCATGCTGAATAGATGCTGAAATGACATTCCTGCGGCTGTCAGAAGCTCAAAATGGATTGTCAAAGTAACCAGTACTCACATCCATCCAACCACTCAAGGAAAATCTTCTCTCTCCTATCTCCGGCATTAAATGCAAAGATACTCCCATTCAAAGGCATGCCTGTTCAAGTCATCATTGCAACCTCTTCAAAGACAACGACTCCTTCATTTGAAGTTCACTATAAATAGCTTCCCTGGAGCATTGATGAAGGTTGGTGCATTTATGATCCTTGAGAGTGAGTTGCTTTGAACTACCAACCTGCAAATTCCCTAGTTCAAGGCATTCAATTCAAGTCCCTTTATTCACTAGACATCTCTGTATGACTTATACACTGAGCACCTCAATCAATATTGTAGTGTTTCTTCATTAGACTACTTATGAAACACATTGATTGATTCACACACAACACCCTAGAGAAATCAGCTCAACTTGTGAGCACACCTCTAGAAAACACCAGGTCTTTATTGTAGCACGATCCGTTAGTGGTCACCTTTAGTTTAGCAGCCTTCAATCGTTGGCTTGCAACTTGTAATAGGTAGGATCCATTAATAGCAGTGCACTTTAACAAATCCAAGTTCTGACCAAACTTGGTAGAGGACGTAGCAGTTATTTAACACTGTGAACCTCTTCAAACAACGTGTCATTCTTCTGTGTTTTTGTTTATTTTCATGTAGTTGTAACTGGTTGATAATCTCTTGACCAGTCACAACCTGTTGACTCCTCTACTGCTTAACATGTTTACCTTACTTGGAAATGAAATTTGTCCTTGCTGCATGATATTTTAATTTACTGTTTGGAAAATCTAACCTAACCGGTTTGAGAATTATAAACCGCTGTGCAAATCATTTATAACCGGTTAGCTAGTGCAACTTAATACTTTCAAAGTTCAAAAGAGCATTTTAACAAAAAGTTTTTAAACAGGCTATTCACCCACCCCCCTCTAGCCTGATTCCTACCATTTGGGACCTAACAATTGGTATCAGAGCCAGCAATTTTTGAAAACCATTTTTTCAAGCTTAACCGTTTGAATTGCCAATTCCAAAATGGCAGGAAAACTCATGCAAACTTGGAACATGGCGACTATTCCCATGTTGAACGAAAACGAATTTTCAGTATGGAAAAATAGAATCATGCGGTACTTGGACTCAATAGATGATAGGTTAACCACTGTATTCAGAGATGGTCCAATGACACCCCTAAAAATCAATCTCGCCACTAGAGCACCCAAAACTCCTCTCATGGATCATGCTGATAGAACGTCTGAACAAGATTTTGAGGTTTACGAAACTTATGTTCCAAAACCACGTGAAGAATGGACCGAAGATGACAAAATCTGTGACTCCTCGGACAGAAAAGCTTTACACATATTATCCTCAGGACTTGATGAGAGACTGTACAAACAAGTACAATGCTATGAGACCGCTCAACAAGTGTGGCAGAGTTTACTCAGATATTTTGAAGGAGATCAAGTGGCCAAGGACAACAGACTCTACAAAAGCGTTGCGGATTTCGAGTCCTTCAAGAAGAACCCAAATGAGACGTTAAAGGAAACGTACGATCGTTTCTGTGAGGTGAGTAATTCTTGTGCATCTTTAGGTAGAGTTTACACTATGAAAGACCTAAACATGAGATTCCTCAATTCTCTTGGAGATTTGTGGCATGTCAAGGTTGCTATTTTGAAAGAATGCCGAGACTTGAATGTTACTCATATCCAGAACATTGTTTCAACTTTGTTTTTATATGAGGAAGAACTCAACCGGCTGAGTGGAGTTGAAAAACAATTTAAAAGTCTATCTCTGCCAGCTCAGACCGAGATCTTCCCTAGTTCTTCTTTGCTAAACAGGCCACCTACCAATGACTCTCCCTCAATCTCTCAGCCTCAACCAACTCAAGCCAATACATCATCTAGTGTGATTTTTGAGGAAGAAGATGAGTTTGCTGCCTTCGCTAGAAACTATAGAAAGTTCAAAGATTTTAAAAGATCCCAACAATCCCACATCAAACCCTTCCAACCCAAATCCTCATCATTTCAAAGATCTGGAAACTTCCAAAGAAAAGGCCAAACCTCAACCTCAACCGATGGTAAGAATGCCCAAGGTGAGCTTGTGTGTTACAACTGTAGAAAACCCGGCCATTTTGCTTCTAAGTGTCCTCAACCGAAGTACGAATTTCTGAGGAAGAAACCTTTTAAGAAAAACCCTAGATCTAAGAGCTTAGTTGCCGAGGATGGAACTGAAAAGGCTATACCTATATGGTTCGAGACTGATTCTGAAAATGAGGATGCTGACATAGATGAAAATGCTGATGTCAGCTTTGTCGCTATTGATGGAACAGAAGACAAACCCATCTCCTTGCAGTCACCTATCTATAGATACCCCAATTCCAATGAACAGTCATCTTACAATGACCAGACCTAACCTATGAGATCTCCCTTGACATACTTTGACGATCCTATTCCCAAAGCAGATAATCCCTACAACTTTAAAATCCAAAACATAGGTGGATCCCTCTACGGTCAGTGTAAAACCATGCCCACTCTTAGACTGCTGATGCAACCGATTCAACAGACCTACCAAGCTCAAGCCTTACCGATTTCCTCTCATCAACCGACACTTGAGCCCCAACCGATTCAATATCTAAAGACCCTAACTGAGCTAGGTAGCTGATCCTGAGTTAGGACAATATGTCCCTCTCAGTGATGGTGATAGCAAAGGTGGAATTAAAATTGCAGACCATGTTGCAGGTAAGGAAACCTCAACCGATAAGGAAGCCATCACCGGTAAGGATCCGACTGGTCAGACAACCGTCACCGGTCAACCAACCGGTAAGGGCTCCTCAACCGTTCCCAAACCTACGCAACTGACCAACAAAGGTAAATCTATCACCTTCATCCCCAAAGGTTCTGTTTCAGCTCAATCAGTGAACCCCTCTGAAGCATTGGCAAAATTGAACATCAGCTCATCTAAGCCCTCACAACCATCTTCTAATAAATGCAAAAACTGTGGTTTTATTGGTCACAAGGCTTACGAATGCCTCTTAAAGCACCTATCTGGACCCACTGAGTCTAAAAGCTCAAGTGGTGGCCAGGTATGGCTGCCAAAGAGGAACTAACTCTTTGGACCCAAAAGAATAAGGGGGACCATAAGCTTATTGTTTCATTTCAGGATTGCTTTATGGCCTTAACCGAAGCTGGCAAGGACGTTTGGATTATGGACAGTGGATGCTCTAGGCATATGACTGGACATGCCGATCTCTTAACCGATCTTGAAGAAGCTTCTGGTCCTCTAGTTGTCTTTGGTGACAACGCAAAGGGTAAAATTATTGATCGTGGATCCATCATAAGAGGTACAGTCATTGTACAGAAGGTATCTTTGGTGGATGGTCTGAAACACAACCTTCTCTCTATATCACAATTTTGTGATAAAGGTATGCATTGTATTTTCAATTCTTCCAACTGCTATGTGAAAAACATTGCTACAGGTGAAACTCTTCTCACTGGTTATTGGAAAGGTAACGTGTATGCTATAGATTTAAATAATGTTTCGAATGTTACTAATGTTTATTTTGTAGCTAAGAACATCAGTGAGAATTCCTGGCTATGGCACAAGAGACTCAGCCACTTGAATTTCAAATACCTATCCAAGCTAGCTAATAAGAATCTTGTTGCCAGCTTACCTCAAGTGTCTGCTGATCATGGAAGGAAGTGCAGAGCCTGCCAATTAGGAAAACAACATAAAGAATCATTCCACAGCAAGCCCTGCATGTCCACTTCTAGGTACCACCAGTTGCTACATATGGATCTGTTTGGCCCCACAACAACTGCCAGTTTAGGGGGCAGCAGATATGCTTTGGTTGTTGTAGACGATTTCTCAAGATATACCTGGGTGGGGACTTTTGCTTCAAAAGATGATACCTATGAAGTTGCCACCAGACTATTCCGTCTACTTCAAACCCAAAAGGAATGTGACATCATCAGTATGAGATCAGATAATGGAACGGAGTTCAAAAATAATGGAATCGCTCAGTACTGTGATGATCACGGAATAGAACATAATTTTTCAGCTGCTGGAACACCGCAACAAAATGGTATAGTTGAGAGAAAGAACAGGACATTGATCGAAGCTGGAAAAACAATGATATTCGAAGCTAGGCTTCCCAAGTACTTTTGGGCCGAACCTATCCATACAGCATGCTTCACCCAGAATAGATCATTAGTCAACAAGTTTCACAACAAGACCCCTTATGAGCTGTGGCGTGGTAGAATTCCCAACATTGGTTTCTTCAAGATCTTCGGCTGCAAATGCTATGTACTTTACACCGGTAAAGAGCACCGAGGTAAATTTGATGAAAAAGCTGATGAAGGTATCTTTGTTGGATACGCCAAGCACAGTAAGGCATTTAGTGTTTTCAATAAACGGTTGTTGAAAATTGTTGAATCTGTTCATGTTACTTTTGATGAATTTGATTTGCTAGAGTCTGACAAGGCTCCAAACAGTACTGATAATTCTGGTGTGTTTGAGACAGGTGAATCCAGCAATCATAATTCAAATCAATCCACCAGTACCAATGCAAATCAACCTCCAGCTCAGCCTTCAGCCTCTAGTGGTGTAACCTATAGAGACCTAGTTGATGACTCCTTCTTTCCTCAATCGATTAGACAACCCAACGGTCAAACCCCTCTAATCGATCATCTACCAGCTAGCCCTCATTTTACCATTACTAATTCACCACCTGAAGCTGAACCAATTTCAACTATCAACTTACCGTTTCCCTCTCCACTAACCGATCACCATCAGTCAGCATCACCCTCACCTAACCGATCTCCCCAACCGGTCACACCTTCCTTAGCCGATTCTACTCCTCCAATAGAAACCTTAAGACAAGAATTGGTCAGGCAAGACTTTCCTAGGGAAGTGAGAACGGTTAGAGATCACCCTTTGGAAAATGTGATTGGTGATGTCTTTGGTCCAAGAATGACTAGAGGCCAGTTAAGAAACATGGAGGAACAACATGGATTATTTTCCTCTGCTATGGTCTCAAATATAGAACCAAAGAAGACAGAAGAAGCACTTGATGACCCCAGTTGGGTAGAAGCTATGCAAGAAGAGCTTAACCAGTTTGATAGATGCAAAGTATGGGAATTAGTGCCTAGACCTAGTGATCAAACAGTGATTGGAACGAAATTAGTTTATAGGAATAAATTGGATGAGTTTGGAAAAATTATAAGAAATAAGGCTAGATTAGTGGCGAAAGGATATAGACAGGAAGAAGGCATAGATTATGATGAGACCTTTACTCCCGTAGCTAGATTAGAAGCCATTAGGTTATTTCTTGCCTATGCAGCCTACAAAGAGTTTAAACTATATCAAATGGACGTGAAAAATGCCTTTCTCAATGGGGAACTTCAAGATCTTGTATATGTAGAGCAACCTCCTAGATTTGAAGATTCCAAGAAGCCTAATCATGTCTACAAATTGAATAAAGCTTTATATGGCCTCAAGCAAGCACCTCGAGCATGGTATGAAACTCTCTCCAAATTCCTACTTAGTGAGAAGTTCGAACGAGGTAAAATCGATGCCACTTTATTTATTGCAAAGCATAATGGTCATTCATTGTTAGTTCTAATATATGTTGATGACATTATTTTTGGATCTACTGACGAAAAATTATGCAAGAGATTTGAGAAGTTTATGAAGAGCAAATTTGAGATGAGCATGATGGGTGAGCTAACATTTTTCCTTGGACTACAAGTCAAGCAAACCCAAGAAGGTATTTTCATCAATCAAGCCAAATATACCAAAGATCTAATCAAGAAATTTGGTCTTGATTGCGCTCATCCTCAAAGCACTCCAATGGCCACAAATGTACACCTTGACAAAGATGAGTCCGGTAAGAAAGTAGATATGACACTCTACCGAGGTATGATAGGATCTCTATTTTACTTAACCGCAAGTAGGCCATATATCATGTTTGCCGTATGTGTATGTGCTAGATTTCAAGCTGACCCTAGAGAATCTCATTTGCAAGTTGTTAAAAGAATTATTAGATATCTTGTGGGAACTGCTAACTTAGGTTTGTGGTATCCAAAAGATTCATCATTTACACTAATTGGCTATTCAGATGCTGATTTTGCAGCTTGTAGGGTCACCAGGAAAAGTACTAGTGGAACTTGTCAATTTCTAGGTAACCGATTGGTTTCCTGGTCGTGCAAGAAACAAGCATCAATTTCCACTTCTACGACTGAGGCTGAGTACATAGCTGCTGGGAGTTGCTGTTCACAAATTCTATGGATGAAGCAACAACTAGTGGACTATGAAATCCCCCAAGAAGTGTGTCCTATCTATTGTGATAACACCTCAGCCATTTTAGTCTCCAACAATCCTGTGATGCATTCAAAGACTAAGAAAATAGACATCAAATATCACTTCCTCAAGGATCATGTTGAAAAGGGTAACATTGTTCTTTTAAAAGTCCATACTGATTATCAATTAGCTGACATTCTAACAACCCTTGGACATTAAAATATTTGAATTCCTTAGAGGAGAACTAGGCATGATTGATATTCGTTAATTTATTGTGCTAACTTTGTTTCCTGTGTAAGCTCTCAACTGATCATGGTGGTTCCTCAAATACTTATGCTAACCGGCGCCCTTGACCGGTTCATATATCCTGTACGCAAGAAAACCTAAACCGACATCTCTAACCGATACTCCTAATCGGTAAAATATGTCCTTAACCGATGGCCCTTAACCGGTGTAAAGCTCTCACCTAACCGATCAAACTTTCATTCCTGACCGATCATAGTCTAACCGATCACCATTTTGACCGGTCAAGCCTCAAGCGGTGACGTCATAAGAAAGCTAGCCAAACCGATCGCTTCATTACCTGACCGACGAACTGCGGCCGAATTACTATTCCCAATTCGTATTTAACCGGCTCGTCCCTACTGATCGGTCACAACAATCAAATCAGGCGCTTTACCGCTTCACCCTATCCTGACACATCATAAAGCTGTTTCCTACTCCTTCCCACCACCGTCCTTTCCGTCCTTGTTTGTTGATCAACTTAAATCTTATTTGATTAAAAAGGTAACTTCTGTATCATTCCACTTTATCAAAAGGTTATCTTTTTGTTCATTATTACATTATTGTTTAAACTGCTGCACACACGTACCTATTTTTATGCCTCCATATTTAAAATCGTGTTCAATATTTTTAATATCCGTGTATGTCAGTTGAAACGTTTTTTTTGTCCTTTCAAATTCAAAAACCCCTCCATCTTCTTTCTCTCTCCACTATAAAAGGAAATTCAAATCCTTCATTCAAACTTTCCAACCTCTCTTGATCTCTCTCTCTCTCTCTGCAAAGGTTTCGAGTTTTCAAAACTATCAAAACATCTTAGTTCTTTCTCTGTTCTTCATCTCTTCACTGGTAATTTTTTTTTTTTTAAGAACACGAACACTTTTCAAAAATCTAAACTCACTTTTATTTTTCTATCTTTGAAATGTGTTCTAATGTAGAATGTTTTGACCTTTGATTCTTTTTAACAGATGGCTCCCAAACCAACCAAGAAAGACATCTTTGGAGGTTACATTCGCCCAAGCTTCTTCGAGTCAGAGGAGGGAAAGCTTTTGCAAGAAATGTTGACTGCTGTTGGTCTATTACCGTTCTTGATACCAGAGGGAAACGATGATATCATGTTTGAGTTAGTAAATGAATTCTTCAACAATGGAGATGTGGATGAAAATTTGAAGCCCGGTGTTATGTCCCATATTTCCTCGACCGTTGGTGGTGTATCGGTTGATTTCTCTCCATCCTCCATTGCCAACGCCTTCCCTACCGTTCCCTCAACCGGTTCATCCTCCATTACTTCCAAAGACATGGAGTTAGCCTGGGCAAGTGTTCGTGGTACCGATCCCTTCGTGACCGGTAAAGGAAACAAGAAAGCTGATCTTGATGCGGTTCATTATGCTCTAGCTGAGGTGATCGACCGATGCGTGATTTGCCGGTCTGGCTCCCATCATTGTATCACTATGATACAATGGGAAGCCATTGCAGCTGTGATGCTTCAAAGGAAATTTAACTGGTGTTCTTTTATCTACAGAGTTATCTTGATTGCGTTCAAGAAGTTTCAGAAGGAGAAGCATCTAACTCGGACGAACAAAGCCAAGCCTTGTCATTATCTTCTAATGAGTAGGATCCTTATGAGAATCCCATCCATTTTCGCTATATCTGGTAATCAGCCCTTTGTCCCAAAATCTTTTGTCAAGGCATTTGACAAGGCTGACCAAGCAAGAATTCTCAAGGAAGCCAAACCGTTGGCTGCTACTGCTCCCTTAACCGATGCTCAACCGGCCAAGAAGAAACCTTCCCAACCGAAGAAAAAGAAAGCAACCGATGTCACCAAACCGGTTTCTGATCAACCAAAGCCTGCTCAATCGATCCCCTCACCGGCCAAAAGAAAGTCTCTTGAGCATGATGATGATGATGAACCAATTTCTACCGTCATACGACCCAAAAAGACTGCCAGAAAATCATCCAAACCTCCTACTCCTCCAACCTTATCAAAAGCAAAACCAATCCCAAAAACCCCTTTCCAGATTGCAAAAGAAAATGCTGAAAGAAAGAAGAGGATTGAGGCTGATATCTCTTCATTCATACCATTCATCCCTAACCGGCTACTCAGTCATGATACCGTGACTGATGACATTCTCATCACCGGTCATGCCTCTAACCCCTCCTACCGACGATGCCAACCGATCAGGGATCCCACATTCTATATCTTCCATAACAACCCCTGGTCCTTCAACCCTCAATCAGCTCCATCACCGAACTGGGTATATCCCATTGATCACTTGCCACCGTTCATTCGAAAACTTCTTCAATTCCACGAGATCAATAAGTCGTCCGTACCGATTGGCAATCTTCAAGATTACATTGATTTTGGGAACCGTCGTGAAGAGAATGGTGTTTACTTCAGCCGACCATGCCATCTCAGAGACTATGACCTTTCTGCTTCTCGGCTCAGCCTCATCAAAGTGTACAACAAATTCTTTGATCAGCTTCCTCTCAAGTGGAATGTTGTTTACTTAGCTCAAGATAGATTGAGACAGGACATGATGGTCCAAGCAGTTTGGGCAGATTTTGCCATTCTCTATGGAGCCAGAGACACTTTGATAGAGACTGACCTCTATCAGTCTGGGAGGTATGAGATGGAGTTTGAATCTCTTCCCAATTTTGATTCTGAGCCTGTCTGCCTTGGCCCAAGGAAGAATCAATTGATTAGGAATGTTATGGATGTGCTGGACAATCTTTTGGACATGGATACTGAGCTTAAAGTGGCTAGAAACATATCTCTAGCCGATTTCTTTTCTGCTGTTCAGTCCAACACAACCAAGTGGCCTACTGTTTCTGATGATGAGATTGATGCAATGTTTGAAGATGATGGAGAAGAGGAAGATAAGGAGCAATCTGATGACTTTGCTAATTCTAGCTCCAGTTCTAGTTCTAGTTCTGATGGTGGCGATAAGCCTGACCGAATGGAGAGTGTGGAGCATGTTTTTACCACTCCTGAACCTATGGCAACGGTTAGAAGCTTAGGAGGAGTCCTTACCGACACGTCGCTGGTTACCATCCTGGGAGGAGGCATTGCTGCCCAACAGGTTACTACTCAACCAATGGTATCTCTACCGGTCACAATCCCTCCAACCGATGTATCTACTGAACCGGTTGGAGTGCCTCAACTGATTGCAGCTGATGATGTTGAAATGCAACAGGCTTTGGCTGCTAGCTTATTTGATATTGAGCAAAACCGGTTGCTAGCAAGAGCTGAAGCTATGGCACTGCTCAAGATGTTCAAGCTTCTCTTCTGGACAGTCAGGTTAGAGAGATTCAAGTCTTGCTCTCCAGTCCTCCAAGGGTTGAGGAGGAGAAACAATCTAAGCCTCCACTTCCACTGATCCTGATGATGAATCTAAATTCTTTGAAGAAGAAGAAATTTCTGATGATGATGCTCAGTTCAACCTGTTGGAACATGCTGTTCCACCGGTGTATGCCGATCCTTGTCTCTATCAGAAGGATGTATTTTCTCCTTTGAATTACTACACCACGAAGTCCTCCATCCCACATACCTCTCATGGAATTCCTCTTTTCGTTGTTCATGAAAAGATCTCCAGCCGTGCTGAATACAAGCTTGTTTCTTCGCCCCCACCATTTTCCCAAGAGCTCCAGAAGATGAAAGAAAAAGAAGGTGATATTCCTTTCTACCTCTCCAGAACTGTTAGCCCTGGGGAAACCAGCTTCAAGGGTCAGAAGCCTCATCATGTTCTTAAACTTCGTAAGCAGTTTGCACCTCCCAAGGGCCAACAAATAAAGCCCTTCAAAGCCGATCAACAGTTAGTCACCAACTTTCCCACCAAGCAGAAACCAGTGTTCTCTCCTTCTTAATCTCAAAGGCTTTCTCACATCAGAATTCAAGGTGAAGTTGCACGTGTCACTTCCAGACCGGTTGAGTGCACATTTTCAACTGCCAACCTATTCATGCGTTTCCTCTCTATCAACAACCGAATTTCTCAAGTCTTGGAATTAAGAATATTGAGATGGACTTTTGATGTCACCTATAGAGTTGGGTTGATGCCAAATGTGACCAGGCTTTCAATAATGAGGAATGGCAATCCTCAACCTTGGAGAAATATTCGACAAGCTTCTTTACTTCTTCTTGCTCTAAGGGTGATCCCACTTATTCGGTTAAGGCAAGCTGCCTTACCGTTGGCCCCTATTGCTGCTGACTTGATTGCCTATGCTTTTGATGAGGCTTATGATATTCAAAGTGCCATTGCACTTAGCTTGGAAACCGATGTGGCTGTTGTTTTGGTAGAAAAAATAATAATGTAGAATCTTAACTTTGACAAGTGTATGGATTTAAATGACAAGGAGGGGACTATGGAATTCGACTAAATAGAACAAAGACATGAAAAGAAAGAGTGACACCACGATTTGTTAACGAGGAAAACCTTAGAGATAATAACCTCTTTGGAAAAAACCCCGGGAGTTAGGTCTCCAACCTTAAAAGTTTCACTATAATAATTGAGTTACAACTGCGGAAGATGATGGAGAGGAATACAAAGGAGACGTGCATAGTGTGTGTGTAAAAAGCGTGTTATTTTCCATCTCCATTTCCCCTTAAATAAGATAAACTATCAACGGGTAAAATGTAGTTCCTAAAATCCCGGCATCCAAGCTTATCCTCCCAACGTCCATGAGACCAAGTCATCTTTGCCGTTGAAGAGGGGTTGAACGTGTTTGGAAATATCCCGCGTTTATCTCTCTTATTTGCTGTAAAATTTATAATAAAGATATTATAAGAAAACAAATAAGTAAATATTTGATAATACTCACAGTGAAATAACATCGTAATATGCAGGAGCAACTGAAGATGTCACCATGCTGAAAAATACCCACAACAATTTGTCCCCAAAAACATTTGACTATCTTGGCAACTGAAGAGGCAAATGTTTTTCTCCCAATTAATGCTCAACTGCCACCTTGCATGATGGGACGGGTATAGTGAAACGTGGAGGTAATGGACGGTTGGGGAGTAAACTTTGGAAAAAGTGGTTTTTTTGGAATTAGAGCTCTTTTTTAATTTAAATAACCGCTTTTATGGTTCTTAATAAACTTCTCAAACCTTCCATACCGTCCTTCCTCACTACGGCGCTGTTCTCTGCATGGTAAAATTCCTCGTTCTTACTTTCCTCCATTGTTTACTTCTCTCTTTCGTTTGTCAACAATGGGTAGGACTAGGTGGAGTTCATCCAAAACTAAGAGTGCACCACCTCCACAGGCTCCCATAGAAATTGATTTTGAAGATTTCTCATGTCAAAATCTTCTTGCTAAACCAGATGAGGAGACATGTATTTTTAGTGACGCCCAAATTGAGTCTTTAAAACAATAATGTTACTTCCCTAAAGATGCAATCTTTCATCCTTTTTCTGTAAATCTTAGGTCCGACTGGGTTTCCCATAAATTGATTTGTTTTCTTGAGTATCCCTTTCTTCTAGGGTTTAGCTATCCCTTCCCTCTGTTGGTTTCTGAGTTTTTTCAAAAGACTCAACTTTCTTACCCTCAACTGATGCCTATGGCATGGCGAATCTTTGCCTTCGTTATCAAAGTGAACAGAGAAAATGGCTTAGACCTAGGTCTCCAAGAAATAGCCTATTCATACGATCTCCAACCTTTTGGTTCAAAAAGATACCTTTTTAAGAAGAGATCAGGTAGGAATTCCTTAATGAGCACCACATCTTCGAGTGATAGGGGGTGGAAAAATAGGTTTTTCTTTGTTGATAGGGCATCCATTGAAGGAGGGAATGAGGTCCTAAGTGAGTGGAACAAGGGAGGTACTTTTAATTCCTAACTTTGTGATTTTCTGTTCTTGAGACAAACTGAAATTGTAATTGCTCTTACCTTTTTTCAGATATTGATTGGGGAGGATTATTCCCACCGGCAGAAGACACATTGGCAAAAATTGATGAATTTTTCAAGCTTCCCTTGGATAAGAGATCTCCTAGGGGACTGTTGGAATCATCTCTGGTTGTTCAGGAAGATCAAAAAGCATCAACCTCCGTCGTTATGTCTACAGGTAAGCATGTTGTCCCTTTATTTCGTTTCATCAATCTGGCGTATTGCATTTCTTGATATTTTTACATACGTCAATGCAGTTTCCAAACCAGTTGTCTCAGGATCAGACTTTGATCTAGATGACATTGAGCCCATGTTTGGAGATAATCCTCTTAAGGTAGAGATGAAACCACCACCAGTTCCTAAGAAAATTCCTGTCTTGGATGAGAGCGCTGGAATTGGCTCTAGGGTAAAAAAGAGAAAGGCTATTCAGAAGGAGGTAATTGATGTTGGAGACACTTTTGAAGGAATGCCAGTAGGAGAGTTCAAGAAGAAATGTATGAGTTTTGCAGCTGGGGTAAGATGTTACTAACTAGATTTTAATTGATTCAAAAGTTTTTATAACACCTTTTGATGTCAATTTTTTATGTTACAGGCGGTAGGGTATTTGGAAGATTTGGTAAAGGAAATGGAGTTGTTGAAGAAGAAATCTAAGGCTGATGTTTCTTTGGTCAAGAAGGAGAAGATTATGCTAGAAAACAAGGTGAAGGGGCATGAAAAGACTTTGGAACAACAAGCTAAGATGCTGGAGGAGCAAGAGAAGACCGTGAAAGATTTATTGGACAGTTTGGCAAAAAGTGAGGAAGATCACCTTAAGGAGATTGCCGAAGTAAAAGGCTCTTGCAAATTGGTTGCTGCTAAAACTGTTTCTCAGTGTAAAATCAAGATGATGAAGGAATTTCAGGAAGGGAAGGCTCAGGATTGGGATATCAACAAGGAATATGCCCATTTCTCCAAGCTGACGGGTGAACCAGTAGATGAGGGTGAGGTGTCATCAAGCCCGCACGAAGCAGTTGCAAAGGAAGCAGCAGAAGTTGGAGAAGTTACTCCTAAAGCAACACCTGAGGCGGATGCCATCTGAAGAAGGTAAAATAAGTTTATTTTGTTTTTTGCTGGTATTACTGGGGTGGAATCCCAAAGACAATTTTAATTTTGTTGGTTATGTAATAGGTCCATAAGGACCGAAGACAATTTCTTTTATGTGTTGGGTTGGTCCAACACTTTTACATTTTAACTTTAGCAGTTTGGATGTTCGTTTAACATTTTAGGGATGTTCTTATGGTAACTTTAGTTTAATTATGGTTTGGTAAGTTTTAAGCATGTCAAGGCTTGGTTCGAAATTTTCTTTGGATGATCACGTGTTAAGTTTATAAGGTGACATGATAGTATGTCAAAGCAGTAGACACTTAAGATGACACGTACATGTCATAACAATAAGAATAAAACATAAGATCAATCATTTAACTGAGTGGGAATGGGTAAGCTATATGAGTTTACCCATATAGGCCCATTCCATACCTCAATTAAAGAGATAACATGCGCTCCAGGCAAAGGTGTGGTAACCTAACATCTTAAGAAAGAGGTAATTAACTCTTTAAACCTTAGAAGGGATTGTGTACCTTTACTTGAGAAGAGATGGCCAGTATCTGACGGAGGAGAATTTGTTGTCCTTCTGACTTTGCGTACTTTCGACATGTCCCCATTTTCGTATGTCAACACCTCATAAGACAGAGACATGTTAAAAATGGACGTCAACTATGTTGACGCCCCTCCACAAGTTGTGTTAGTGACATCTTGATTTGCAGAGAAGTAGGAAGAAAACAGAAAATAGGGAAGTGAAAGGTTACATCTAATAAATAAAGGGTTGCCCATACCTGGGATGAGATGAGTTTAAGGAGGGCATTGTTTAGATGTAATACCTTTTAAGGTGAATGGCGTTCCAACTCCGTGGTATCATTTGGCCATCCAAGGTTGACAGACGATATGCTCCTTTCTCGGCCTGTGCATCTATTAGGTAGGGTCCTTCCCACTTTGGGGCGAGCTTGCCTGCATTGAGTTCCTTTGTATTTTGGAATGACTTTCGTAGGACTAAGTCTCCTACTTGAAACCTTCTAACCCTTACGTTTTTGTTGTAAGACCTGGCTACCCTTTGTTGATATGCTGCCATCCGAACTTTGGCCATGTCCCTTAGTTCATCTACGGTATCCAAGTCATGAGTCAAAATGTCTTTATTATGTTCAGATGTCAACAAACTATATATGGCCGTAGGTACAAGAACTTCTGCTGGAATGACTGATTCTGTCCCAAATACAAGTGAATAGGGAGTCTGACCAGTAGCATTCTTAGATGTCGTCCGGTCAGCTCATAAAACCATTGGTAACTCTTCTGCCCATCTTCCTTTCTTTTGGTCCAGTCTCTTTTTTAAGTTGCTTATGATAATCTTGTTGCTGGACTCTGCTTGTCCATTCGCTTAAGGGTGAACAGGTGAAGATGTCACCATCTTGACTCCCCAACTATTCAAGAAATTCTGGGTTTTCCTACTAATAAACTGGGAGCCGTTATCACAAATAATCTCTGAAGGTATCCCAAACCTGCTAAATATATTTCTTTTGATGAAAGAGATAACTTCTCTATCTCGGACTTGCACATATGCCTCAGCTTCTACCCATTTAGAAAAATAGTCTGTCATCATGGCTAGAAGAAATACTCTTCCTCCTGGGGCCCTGGGTAATTTTCCTACGATGTCCATTCCCCAAATCATAAACGGCCATGGTGACAGAATAGGATGTAGCAGTTCCGCTGGTTGATGTAAGATGTCACCATGTCGCTGACAAGAGTCACATTTCTTTGCATATTCTGCGGCGTCTCTTCGCATTGTAGGCCAAAAATAGCCCATCCTCAGAGCCTTGGTATACAGACTTCTGCCCCCGGTATGATTTCCACACTACCCTTCATGCAGCTCCTTCAGAACCTGGTTGGCTCGGTCTGCTTCTAGACATCTTAAGTAGTGACCTGCATCAGATTTTCTAAACAGAAGGTTATCAATATGTAAATATTTAGATACTCTTACCCTGAAGGCTCTTGCATTTTTCTCCTCGGCTGGGATCACATCATCTAAGAGATACTTGATAATAGGAGCTATCAAAGAAGTTGTTGCTGGAGGGGAAGGTATGTCGACAACTAGAACGAATAGCTCAAGACGATCAATTGCTGGAATGTCAACATGCACAATTGGAATACTTGTCTGTGAAATGCTTTCGAAAGCTGAACCTAAGTTTGCCAGAGCATCTGCTTGAGAATTTTCCTCACGTGGAATCTGCTCCAAAGTAAATGTTTTGAATTTGGCCGCCAAAATTTTAACAATATTCAAATATGTCGTCATCTTTGCATTTTTTGCTATGTAGGATCCGTTGTAGTGGTTAACAATTAGCAAAGAATCCATAAACACCCAGATATGCTTGACATCTAGGTCCTGGGCCCCTGTTAAACCTGCAATTAATGCCTCATATTCTGCTTCATTATTAGTGGCCTTAAAACTGCAACTGATGGATTGTGGTATTATGTCCCCTTGTGGCAATTTTAGTACAACTCCTAGACCTTTACCTCTCATGTTGGAAGCACCATCTGTGTAGAGCGTCCAAATCTTCAGGATGTCATCATCTTGAAGTTGCTGAACCTCCAATTCCACTTCTTGTTGCATGGTTGGACTAAAGTCAGCCACAAAATCAGCTAGAGCTTGAGATTTTATTGCTGTTCTGGGCTCATATTTGATATCATAAGTGCTCAATTGTACGGACCATTTAGCCATTCGACCCGACATCTCTGGTTTTCTCATAACATTCTTAATAGGATAGTTAGTGCGTACAATTATAGTATGTGTTTCAAAATAGTGCCTTAATTTAATAGAAGCAGTTATCAAAGCTAAAATTAACTTTTGTAAATGAGAATACCTGGTCTCTGCATCTAAAAGTGTCTTACTTATATAGTAGATGGGTTTCTGATTACCATCTCGTTCTGTCACCAAGACCGCACTTAGAGCGCTTTCTGATACTGCTAGGTAGATGTATAGATGTTCGCCCTCCTGAGGTTTGGCCAATAATGGAGGTGTCGAAAGGTAACTTTTGAGCTCCTGAAAGGCTTCTTCATGCTGGTTCTCCCACTGGAACTTCTTGTTCTTCCTTAGGATGTCATAGAAAGGTTTGCATCGAAATGAACCTGGTGAGTGCAGCAATCTTTCCTGTTAATCTTTGGACATCCTTGACAGATTGAGGTGACGACAGGTTGACAATAGCACGTATCTGTTATGGGCCAGCTTCAATGCCTCTTTTAGTAACCATATAACCCAAAAACTTCCCTGCCTTCATTCCAAAGTTGCATTTAGCTGGATTAAGTTTCATATTGAAACAATCCAAGATGTCGAAGGCTTGAGATAGGTTGCTTATGTGATCTTCGGCTTTCTTGGATTTTACTACCATGTCGTCAATATATACTTCCATTGTGTCCCTAATCTGATCTTTGAACATTTTGTTGACGAGACTCTGATATGTTGCACCTGCATTTTTTAGTCCAAAAGGCATAGCAATATAACAATAAATACATGTGGGCGTTATGAAGGCGGTGTCCTCTTGGTCAGATGGTTCCATCTGGATTTGTTGAAATCCTGAGGATGCGTCCATGAAGGTGAGGAGCTCATGTCCGGAGGTGGCATCAACTAACGAATCTATGTGAGGCAAAGGGAAAGGATCTTTTGGACAGGCTTTATTCAAATCGGTGAAGTCAACACAGACTCGTCATTTCCCATTTTTCTTCTCGACCACCACCACGTTTGCTAACCATCTCGGATAATCTACCTCCCGGATCATGTTGGCTTTAAGCAAATGCTCCACTTCCTCCTTGATGATCTGGTTTCTCGTCTCTGCAAACTTCCTACGCTTCTGGTGCACTGGCTTGAAACTAGGATCAATGTTGAGTTTGTGGGTGATGACATCTTTGCTGATGCCGGTCATGTCATCATGCCTCCAAGCAAAACTCTTTACTCTGCTTCTTAATAGGTCCACAAGCTTTTCTTCTATGTCTGATGGGATGTCACTGCCAATAAGTACCTTGATGTCCGGATTGGAAGGATCTAGTAATAATTCTTTCACATCGTTCTCCCTAGCTTCCAGGACTTCACGTACTTTCCTCTGTAATTGCTATGCTTGTTTGGGAGATGTTGACGCCTTCATTGAAGTCTTATAACATTCCTTGGCCACCTGCCGGTCACTGTATATTTTGGCGACACCCCAAGGTGTTGGGAATTTCAAACACTGATGATAAGTGGACAGTACAGCCTTCATCCCATGAATCCACGGTCTTCCAAGAATGACATTGTAGGATGTTGCACAATCAATTACACAGAACCGCTCCATGGTGTTGAGGCCTTTTGAGTAGATTGGAAGCTTTATTTCCCCCACCGTTTCTTTGACTTCACCATTGAAACCTACCAGTACTGAGGATTTCTTAACAATCTCCGATTTTGGGATGTTCATTTCCTTGAGGGTACTCAACATAATGAGATTGACAGAGCTACCCCCATCAACCAGGATATGCCGGATGGTACAATTGGCGATCTGCAAGGAAATAACTAGGCCATCATGATGGGGTTCCAACAAATTATCTCGATCACTCTCATCAAAGGTGATTGGATCCTGGCAAGGTGTCAACATCCTGGGTTGTCTTTCTGGCTTATCCTCTTTTGACTCCTTAGCATGTCTCTTTGCGGCAGAATAGGATGTGCCACAAATTTCTGAACCTCCGCTAATGAAATTGATCACCTTTGTTGATGCTGGGGGAGAAACTGGTCTTTCAACTTCATGAGGAGCTTCTGCATTTTCAGCCTTCTTCTTTCTGGATCCCAGCAACTCCTTAAGATGTCCCTTCGAGAGCAAGTAACTGATCTCCTTTCTTAGTGCGATGCAATCTTCAGTAACGTGCCCAAAGTCTTCTTGGTAAGCGCACCATTTTGATTTGTCATGCCATCCTGTGGTCTTATCTGTCTTCTTTGGCCATCTGGCTTTGTCCCCCAGGTTGCCCATTGCACAGAGTACACCTGAAATGTCAACAGAAAAACAATAATCAGAAATGTTAGGCACATTATCACTATCTTCATCCTCACCCTCTATTGAATTAATTTTGCTGCTATCAATTCTCGGATAAGGATTGGAACGGTTGTTCCTGCGATGGGATGATTCAGTCTTCCTGTCAGGGTTGTCATATGTTGACAACTTGGATGAGGACTTCGATCTTCGCAGCTCATCTTCCTCCAATCTTATGAATCTTAGGGCCCTGCTCCTGACTTCTTCCAACCGCTTACAAGGAGTCATCACCAGATCTTGATAATACTGTGAATCCTTCTTCAGCCCCATTTTAAATGCTTTTGTGGCTGTTGACATGTCAAGATTAGGGATTTCTAACACTTCTTTGTTGAACCGGTGGACATATTCTTTCAGAGTCTCATTAGGCTGCTGGGTCACATTGTAGAGGTCACTTGTCAGCTTCTCAAATTGTCGACTGCATGAGAACTGGTTATAGAACATGTTGATAAGTTGGGCATATGAACCAATTGAACCTAGGGGTTGCCTAATCAACCACTTGAGAGCTGGTCCAACTAAGGTCGATCCAAACCCTCTGCACAAGCAAGCTTCTCTGAATTGAAGCGGAATATGGACTATGTCCATCTTTTCTTGATAGTGGGCAACATGCTCCTCTGGATCTGTGCTGCCATCATACAACTTCATGGATGGAACATTGAAACGCTTCGGGATGTCGACATTTGCAATTGCTGGGACGAACCGGGATTGATTGTAACAGTTCTGAGTTACTGGTTGGATTGGAGGAGTTATGCCTGGCACGTTCATTATCAGTTCCCTGAGATCCTGCATCTGTTTGGCTAGTGGGTTTCCTGTAAAAGGGTCAGCCATAGGAATACGATTGAAATTATTATTATTGAAAAGATTATTTAGCAAACCAGAGTTGTCCGTGGTAGTTGTGACAGTGGTGTTGTCAGTGAATGGGATGAACTGGGTGAATCCTGCTGAAGGTGGCATCATTAGGGTGTCCCCGGGCAAGGATGTCGACATCATTAAGGATGTCAGCTGATGAGTTTGAGGCGGACTACCCATTGGGATAAATTCATTCTGAAGCGTAGATCCTTTGGTGTTGTCGAAGTTGAGGTTCCTTGCACGCAATGGCGAGATGTTTTCAAGCCACGAAGCGATGAGCTGTTGATCCATCTGCATCTTGATCATGGACTTGGCCAACACCTTGGAATTTCTATCTTGTTGATCCAACCTCTAATTCAACCTGGTTATGATACTCCGGATGTTAGCATCTACATTGGAAGAGGTCACTTCCTTTTGTGGAGTCTTTGTAGGTTGAGTTTGCTGAGGTCCCGTCTGAGGAGGTGGTGGCAATAAGCTGGTTCTACCTCCTGATGTTGGAGTGACGGCGGGACCCTTGCCGGCGGCGGACACATTGGGAGGTGCAGACATGATGAATTCGCTTAGGAAATGATCCAAATAACCGATAAACCACGAGGCCCCTCGGTGAGCGCCAAATTGTTTTGGTAGAAAAAACAATAATGTAGAATCTTAACATTGACAAGTGCATGGATTTAAATGACAAGGAGGGGACTATGGAATTCGACTAAGGAACAAAGACATGAAAAGAAAGAGTGACACCACGATTTGTTAACGAGGAAAACCTTAGAGATAATAACCTCTTTGGAAAAAACCCCGGGAGTTAGGTCTCCAACCTTAAAAATTTCACTATAATAATTGAGTTACAACTGCGGAAGATGATGGAGAGGAATACAAAGGAGACATGCGTAGTGTGTGTGTAAAAAGCATGTTATTTTCCATCTCCATCTCCCCTTACATAAGATAAACTATCAACGGGTAAAATGTAGTTCCTAAAATCCCGGCATCCAAGCTTATCCTCCAACCGTCCATGAGACCAAGTCATCTTTGCCGTTAAAGAGGGGTTGAACGTGTTTGGAAATATCCAGCGTTTATCTCTTTTATTTGCTGTAAAATTTATAATAAAGATATTAAAAGAAAACAAATAAGTAAATATTAGATAATACTCACAGTGAAATAACATCGTGATATGCAGGAGCAACTGAAGATGTCACCATGCTGAAAAATACCCACAACAGCTGTCACTCCTGACCCCAATGAATTTCTTGCACCAATCATACATTCTGATGCTTCCTCAGATTCTGTTGATGAGGAGATTGATATTTCTCCAACCGGTCAGGTGTCTAGGACCGGTCAAGCTCAAATCACTTCTCTAACCGATCCTTTGACCGATGCCACTACCGGTTCTCCAACAACATCTCTTACCGGTCGCTCAATCCCTCTCTCTGCTCATCTAACCGAGAAGCCCCTTACCGATCTCTCTACCGATCCTTCTACTCCTCCATCTGACCAGTCTCTTGCCATACAAGTGTTTACTCCTCAACCGGTTCAAGTTTCCTCAATTGCTGCCATTCTATCAACCGGTCCTCCAGGTATCTCTGTCAGCTCCTCAACCGATGACTCCTCAACCGACAGTGATGCCATTGCTGATACTGACCCTTCACCAGATAATCCTCCACCGGTTACAAAGGATGAGCTTAACCGACCTGTTGTGGTTAGAGATCTTTGTGAATTATATGATGCCCTGTTTGCGAGCATGGTTAAGTCCAATCAGGAGGAGGAAGAGAAGAGGTTAGACCGAATGGAGCATGGTTATGCTAAGGATTTGGCCAACTATGTTGTGGATCTTCAAGAAAAAGATGAAAGACTCATTGACCTTTCCTCCCAACTAGCTGCTGCAATCCAGTCCCAACAAGAACTTCTCAACCTTGCCCAAGCCTCTCAAGCCAACCTCAAAATTACTACCGATGAGATCAAGAAGCTAAATCACAAGCTGAAGGAGGCTGAACAGAAGCTGACCGATCAAGCCTCATTGTTCAAATAGACCAACACTGAAAGAATCAAGTTAAAATCTGAAAATGAGGTGCTCAAAAGAATGCTAGCCGATCGTGATGCTGAGAAGTCAGCTAGGAAGAAAAGGAAGAGAGAAGAGAAGGAAGCAAAGAGAGCAGCTGCTAAGAAATCTCGTCCTGAACCGGTCACTCCATCGGCTACTCCACCAGCAGATCCCAAGGACAACCCCCCAACCGATGATCCTGCTGCACCTGTTTGAGAATGTAACCGATGATGACTATGTCTTTCAATCTTTCCCTAAACCAGTTGCAGCCTTATCAATGAGATTTCCTTGAACTCAAATTTTTATTGCTTTGAATGATTTGCTTTTCCTTAACTTTCCTTTGAATGATTTTTGAATGATCCAACTGCTACTAACTGTTTCATTTTGCAGGTTTACTCATTCAAAATCCTTTTTATTTTACTTTTTTTTTATTTAAGCTTTCACTTTGTTTGTAAGCTTTCTTAGGTTACATCAGTTGTCACTTGGTTTAGGGAATGACATAATTAAAAGATAAATTCTTAGTCATTCTTTCACTAAATCAAGATGATGCTAACCTAGGATGATTGGACTTAAACAATTAGGAGGAGATTGTTAGTCAAATATATGTTTAGATTTAGAATTGCTTAATCCCAATCAAGACAAGCATTAATGTGGACCCCTAAAACTAATTAGACCAAATAGAATTTTTCTATGTATGATAGGATCCCTTAGTGCATGTGCCAGTGTTTTTATCTTGTAATTTTCTCAAGGCATGAAGACTTGAAGATCTGAAGTTATTCTCCATCAGTTTGTGAGCTACGTGTTTATGAAGCTTTCCTTAACCGGTTGGTCTCTCAACCGGTCAGAGGCCCTCAACCGGTCAAAGCTGTCCTTAATCGATTAGCTAAGGTCCTTACCTTACTGATTGATTCTTTACCGGTCCTGATCCTTAACTTGTCCAACCAGTCAAGCTTCTCCATCAAGCTTCCTTTCACCCAACCTAACCGGAGCATTTATTGCTCCCAACTACCCAGCCATCTACTTTAGCTAAAGTTGGTAAAGTAGCATGCTGAATAGACGCTGAAATGACATTCCTGCGGCTGTCAGAAGCTCAAAATGGATTGTCAAAGTAACCAGCACTCACATCCATCCAACCACTCAAGGAAAATCTTCTCTCTCCTATCTCAGGCATTAAATGCAAAGATACTCCCATTCAAAGGCATGCCTGTTCAAGTCATCATTGCAACCTCTTCAAAGACAACTGCTCCTTCATTTGAAGTTCACTATAAATAGCTTTCCTGGAGCATTGAAGAAGGTTGGTGCATTTATGATCCTTGAGAGTGAGCTTCTTTGAACTACCAACCTGCAAATTCCCTAGTTCAAGTCATTCAATAAAAGTCCCTTTATTCACTAGAAATCTCTGTAGGACTTATACACTGAGCACCTCAATCAATATTGTAGTGTTTCTTCATTAGACTACTTATGAAACACATTGATTGATTCACACACAACACCCTAGAGAAATTAGCTCAACGTGTGAGCACATCTCTAGAAAACACCAGGTCTTTATTGTAGCACGATCTGTTAGTGGTCACCTTTAGTTTAGCAGCCTTCAATCATTGGCTTGCAACTTGTAATAGGTAGGATCCATTAATAGCATTGCACTTTCACAAATCCAAGTTCTGACCAAACTTGGTAGTTGACATAGCAGTTATTTAACACAGTGAACCTCTTCAAACAACGTGTCATTCTTCTGTGTGTTTGTTTATTTTCATGTAGTTGTAATTGGTTGATAATCTCTTGACCAGTCACAACCTGTTGACTCCTCTACTGCTTAACATGTTTACCTTACTTGGAAATGAAATTTGTCCTTGCTGCATGATATTTTAATTTACTGTTTGGAACATCTAACCTAACCGGTTTGAGAATTATAAACCGCTGTGCAAATCCTTTATAATCGGTTAGCTAGTGCAACTTAATACTTTCAAAGTTCAAAAGAGCATTTTAACAAAAAGTTTTTAAACAGGCTATTCACCCCCCTCTAGCCTGATTCCTACCATTTGGGACCTAACAGTTTCAATTGATCCTGCATGGATTAAGTGCTGAAGGGATGGTTATGAATGAATCATTCAAGGTGGCATCAATCATTAAGAAATTACCACCAGCATGAAAGGACTTCAAGAGCTATCTCAAGAATAAGTGCAAGGAGATGGGGCTAGAAGACCTGGTGATTCATCTTTAGATTGAGGAGAATAACCAGAAGAATGAGGCCAAGGCTGAAGCCAAGGTTAAAAAAGGCAAAATGGAAGCAAAGGTCCACCTCGCTGAAGCAAGCACACGCACAATAAAAAAGAGGAAGCATTCAGGGAATGTTAGAAAAATGCCAACCAAGAATTTTAAAGGGGCCTGCTACAATTGTGGCAAGCCCGATCATGTAGCTAAGGATTGCCAGCACCAAATGTGGAAAAACAGAGAGGCAACAGGAATCAAGCTAATGTTGTTGATGTGGGAAGACCATAGAGGCAACAAGAATCAAGCTAACGTTTTGATGATATGAAGCTTGATTTTGTTGTTGTAGTATTTGAAGCTAATTTGGCTAAATTGGATGATAATCCAAAAAAATGGTGGTTAGATACAGGTGCTCCCGCCATATTTGTGCAGATAAGGAGAGCTTCTCGTCCTACACTCCCATTTTTGGAAGGAAGTTGTATAAGGGAAATTTTGCTA
Organism: Adenophora triphylla var. japonica; assembly: GCA_022495995.1. Taxonomy (NCBI): domain Eukaryota; kingdom Viridiplantae; phylum Streptophyta; class Magnoliopsida; order Asterales; family Campanulaceae; genus Adenophora; species Adenophora triphylla. The sequence continues at coordinate 426,977 of JAFEMH010001186.1, forward strand.
CTTCCAATGTTCTGGGCATTGGAAAAGTTGTGCTGAAGATGACTTCAGGTAAGGAGTTGACTTTACTAGATGTGCTGCATGTCCCATACATCCGAAAGAACCTGGTTTTCGAAGCTCTATTGAGCAACACCGGCTTTAGATTAGTGTTTGAATCCGACAAGTTTGTGTTGACCAAAAATGGTATTTTTCCTTGGAAAAGATTACCTCGAGAAGTGGATTTTCAAGATGAATGTAATGAATGTTATCCGTACCGAGGCAAAGAATAAAAGTGTTGTTTCTTATGTTTACTTGTAGAATAGTCCTAACTTATGGAATGATAGATTAGGACACGTAAATTTTTACACAATTAAGAAGTTAGCGAATTAAGATTTAATTCAGATGTCTAAATCCGATTCGACTGATAAGTATGAAATTTGCGTTGAAGCAAAAATGACTAAGACACCATTTAATGCAGTAATGAGAAACACAACACTGCTGAATTGATTCACACAGATATTTGTGATCTAAAGTTAGTGCAAACACAAGGTGGAAAAAATATTTCATTACATTTTTAGACTATTTTCACAAGATATTGTTATGTATATCTATTTAAAAGTAAGGATGAAGCCTTGTGGGCTTTTTAGACTTATAAGAATGAAGTTGAAAATCAACTTAATGTAAAAACTAAGAATATTCGAAGTGATAGAGGAGGAGAATACGTTGCTCCATTTGAAGACTTATGCTGGGAATCTGGCATAATTAATCAAATGACAACACCATATACACCTCAGTCTAATGGAATAGCTGAACACAGGAATCATATTAAGGAGATGATGGATACACCTCAGAAGAAGGGATAATCCTATCACAATCTCATTATCTTGAAAATGTTCTTCGAAAATTCAGTGCCATTGATAGTCCTTCGGCTAAGAATCCAGTAGACTTGTGTCTACACTTAGTCTAAAATGTAGGTGAACCAGTTTCACAACTGGAATATGTTAGGATAATTGGAAGTCTAATGTACTTAACAAATTGTACACGCCCAGACATCGCATATTCAGTGAGAAAACTAAGTAGGTTCACAAGTAATCCCATTAAGAATCATTGGAAAGCCTTAACAAGAGTATTAAGGTATCTAAAGTTTACAATGAATTATGGGATACTTTATAGAAGATATCCACTAGTATTAGAAGAGTACTGTTACGCTAACCAGAATGGTGCCTCTTTCCAACGAATCTGGAGCCTTGATCAGGATATGATCAGACGGTTCAGATCCATCCGAACTGAATGGTGCTTCTTACCAAAAAGTACCACAACTCTTGGAAAACTATAAATAGCCCCCATAATGTCAGTTTCATTCATTCCGATCATCCAAAGTATTCGAGAGTTCTGTTAGTTAGTGCATATTGAAGCATTCTCCCTCCTTCAATTTCACAAATTCCAAACACCGTTAGTTTGTAGGTCTCTTGATTTGAAGTGCTTCCATAAAGAGTCAAAAAGTCATTCTATCTTACGAGAGGATTGCCGCTAATCCGTTTGCACTAGTGAGGGGAAAATTCTTCTTACGGAGATTGTGTTGCACAAGACTCGACTTTTGTCCCAGTTAATTATTTATTTATTTTTACTTTTATTTTTCGTCCCTTCATCTACTTCCATTTTCTATTTTCTCATTTTCTAGAAACAGTTTATTTTGAATTATTTCTATTTTTTGAAATATTTTAGTTAATAATGTCTAGCCTGAAAAACAAATCCTAATCTTTTACCTGTCAAACGACTTTGAAAAAAGACCATAACCCAAAATAACTGGTAATGGAAATCCTTGAACAAGTGTAAACACCTAACATATAAAGGTGCATTGTCCAGAAACTTCTAAATACAATTTTGAGATTGAGTTCTATTTCTCCTTTAATGCTTCTTCCTTCTTCTCTTTATTTTTAATTTCTTCATTTTATTCAAGTCCTTGGCCAATGGTTGTGTAACAGGGGCCTCAGAGAGGCCCCTAACGGAACCCAATTCCTCATCTACAAAGACCAAACTGAAGTCGAGATGTGTACTGTTTTGGTAGAAAAAAACAGTGATGTAGAATCTTAACTATGAAAGTGTATGGATTTAGTAACAAGGAGGGGACTTTGGACTATGACAAAATGGAATAATCAAACAGGTAAAAATGAGAATGGACACAAGGATTTTGTTGACGAGGAAAACCATAGAGATGACAACCTCTTCGGAAAAAATCCCGGGAGTTAGGTCTCCAACCTTAAAAGTTCCACTATGAATATTGAGATTACAAACTGGAAGACAATGGAGAGATTACAATTGTTGTGTGCGTAAATGAGTGTGAGAATGTGTGTGTGTGTGAGTCTCCATGTCCCCTATTAATAGTAAATACTAAATAGATAATAACAATTCTTCCTATAATCTCGGCATGTCTATTATCCCTTCAACGTCCCTTGACTTGGTCTCCTTAGCGTTGATGGAAGAGTCTTACGTGCGGACTATAATGCCTGCGGGATTGTCTCCCTATTTTCACTGCAAATATACACATAAATAATTAAGCATAAATAGTAAATATTATGCCATACTTACAGTGGTTCAAGATGTCAACATGCAGAGACGTCTGAAGATGTCATCATGCTGAAAATGCCCATAACAATTTGTCCCCAAAAATATTTATCCCTTCACGGAATACGAAGATGTAAATATTTTTTCAAAAAAGAAATCGACACGATGTGACAACTTCTTTAATGCGGTTGGAGGCAGTTGGAAGGAGTTTTGCTTTGAAAAGAGTTTTAGTGGTGAGAGGGTTTCTTTGCCTTAAATAACCATCTCATCACTCAAATCTCTAGGGCTTTTTACTGTGCTTCTCAATACGGCGCCTCTTTGAAGGTAAATATTTCCTTTTTTCTCTTTTCTTCATACTCTGCGATTTCTTTAATCTATAACAATGGAAAAGACGAGATGGAGCACCTCAAAATTCAAAGGTATGGCTACACCCAGAGAATCCGTAGATGTCGCCATAAGCGATTTTGAGTCCGAAAATCTTCTTTCAAAGCCAGACGAGGAAATCTGCGTTTGCAATGATACCCACATTGAATCCCTAAAACATTACCATTGCTTTCCAACAGGTGCTGTTTTTCATCCTTTCCTTGTGAATTTAAGGTCCGACCACTATTTTGCCAACTGGGTTTTCTTCTTAGAATACCCCTTTCTGTTAGGGTTTAGCTTCTCTTTTCCTTCGCTTATTTCTGAGTTCTTTCGAAAGACTAAGTTGGCTTACGTTTAGTTGATGCCAATGGCATGGAGAATTTTGCCTTTGTGTTAAAAGTAAACTGAGAGAATGGGCTAGACTTGGGTCTTAGTGAAATAGCCTATTCCTATGATTTCCAGGCATTTGGTCAAAACGGTATCTCTTTAAGAAAAGGCCAGGCTGAGCGCTCCTTTAATGACGACAACATCTTCAAATGATAGAGGATGGAAGGGTAGATTTTTCTTTGTTGAGAGAGAATCAATTGGAGGAGGAGATGAGATACCTAACATATGGAATAAGGGAGGTATCTTTGATTTCTGACTTGTGATTTCTTCTTCTCTGAGTTAGATTGAATTCATAATTTTTTCTACTTTCTTGCAGATATTGATTGGAGAGAGCTTTTTCCACCAGCGGGAGATACCTTGGGAAAGATTGAGGAGTTTTTTAAACTGTACCCAGACAAATTAAAAGGTCTCCTAGAGGTTTGTTTGAAATACCTTTTGATGTTTAGGAAGAGGATAAGGCGTCACCATCTGTCAATATGTTAACATGTATTATGCTTTGCTCTGTTTTCGATCCGTGCATACTTTTTTCTGAAATTCTGTCTCTCTTGTTCAGTTTCCAAACCAGTTGCTCCAGGCTCATATTTTGACCTGGACGATCTCAATGCTCTGATTGGAGGTTCACCTCTTAAGATGGAGACAAGACCTCCAGTTGCTCCAAAGAAGGCAGCTGTAAAGGCAGAGAGTGCGGGAATTAGATCAAGGGTAAAGAAGAGGAAAGTTGCCTAAGATGAGATGATTGAAATTGTGGACACGTTTGATGGTTTGACTGCGGCAGAAGTGAAGAAAAATATATGGGCTACGTATCCAATGTAAGATGTCACTATCTTCCTTTGATTACTTCATAACCTTATCATAGACTAGTTGGAATTTACTATCATTCTCTCTACAGGCAATGAGATATCTGGAAACCCAGATGGAAGATTTAGTTAAGGCCAACTAAAATATGAAGAAGAATGCAAGAGCGGATGTAGCCCTAGCCAAGAAAGAGTCCGCCATTTGGGAAAGAAAATTTGAAGAGCAAGAGAAGGAATTGAAGGGATTGTTGGACAATCTCGCTAAGATTGAGGAGGATCATCTTAAAGAAATTGACGAGGTAAGAAACTCCTGCAAGATTGCCGCTGCAAAGACTATGATACAGATTAAGATACAAATGATGAAGGATCATTCAGCGGGCGAAATCTCAGGACTGGAACATCACCAAGGAGTATGCCAATCTTACGAAGTTGACAGGTAAGTCAATGGATGAAGGTGAGGTGTCATTCAGCCCAAAAGAGGCAATGGTAGGAGAAGAGGCAGATGTTGGAGAAGGGACTCCTAAAGAAACACCTACGGCAGTAGCCAACTGAAGAAGTTTTTAAAACTGTTTTTTGTTTGTTGAATTCGTGGGCGGTGTCCCAAAAAAAAATTCATTTTGTTGGTCTGTAACTGGTCCATAAGGGCCATAAACAATTTGTTTTTAGTGTTGGGTTGGTTCAACGCTTTTGTTTTTATATTGTTGCTATGTTGGCGTGGGCCAACTAATTTTGGGAACACTGTGGTAGTGCTTAGTGGCACTTAGTATTTTAGCTTTTTTAGAAAACTTTTGCTAATAGTTTTAATGCATGTCATGCTTTGATATCAATTGCTAAGATATTTTCAAAAGATTTTGACATGATCGAAGGTCAATGCCGTAAGCTGACATGAAAATGTCAAAACCGTAGGTACTTTAGGATGACACGAACATGCCATAACCAATTGCATAAAACTTAAGATCAATCATTTAACTGAGTGAGAATGGGTAAGCTATACAATTTTACTCATATAGGCCCATCCCACACCTCAATTAAAGAGATAACATGCGCTCCAGGCGAAGGTGTAGCAACCTAACATTCTTAGAAAGAGGTAATTAAATCTTTAAACCTTAGAAGGGATTGTGTACCTTTGCTTTAAAAGAGATGGCCAGTCTCTATCGGAGGATAATTCGTTGACACTTTGGTTCAAGTATTTGGATATGTCCCAATTCTGGTATGTCATCATCTTGCAAGACAGAGACATGTTAGAGATGGGCGTCAACTACGTTGACGCCCCTCCGCAGGTCGTGGTAGTGACATTTTATTTTGAAATAATCATAAAGGAAAGCAATAAGAAATGAAAAAACAAAAAAGGACTTTTCGCGTACCTGGTTCGTGAGGATATTAAGAGAAGGATATTTGTCTAAATGTAGTACCTTTTGAGGTGAATGGCATTCCAACTTCCACAACCAGAAACAGGTGTTTTAGCGACGGAATAATCAGCGACGGACTTATTCCGTTGCTAAATAGCGGCGGAATATAAGCTTTAGCGTCGGAATTATTTTGGCGTCAAATTTAGCGACGGAATTTAATTCCGCCGCTAAAACGAATATTCCTCGAATATTCGTTTAATTACCGCCACTATTTTCACGGTTGATTTACCGACGGAATATTCCGCCGCTAAATCTTTATCAGCGACGGAAATATTTCGCCAGTGGAAATATATCATTTTTTATTTTTTTTATTTAACAGCGTCGGAAATATTCCGACGGTGAAATTAAAATATTTTTTGTTTTTTTTTTGGAATATTACACCGACGGAATATTTCCGCCGCTGAATAATTAATTTTTTTTTAATTTATCAGCGTCGAAAATATTCCGACGGTGAAATTAAATGTTTTTTTTTTTATTAAACACCGACGGAATATTTTCGCCGCTGATAAGTTAATATTTTTTTATTTATCAGCGACGGAAATATTCCGTTGCTGATAATAAAATGAAATTTTTGTTTATTTTTAGAACTAAATAACAAAATAACAAACTAAAAAACATTAAAATATCATAAATATTTATGATATTTTTGAAAAAATAAATAAATCATAAATATTTATTAATTTTAATTTAATAAATATCATTATTTTTTTTATGTAAAATATGAAAGTTATTTTAAATTACTCTCAAAAAAATAAATATGAGTCAATAAATATTATTTTTGAAAAAATAAATACCACATAAATATTTATTAATTTTAATTTAATTAATATCATTCTTTATAATTATATAAAAAATGAAAATTATATTAAATTACACTAAAAAAATAAATATGAGTCAATAAATACACTATACCCTATACCCTATATATCACTATACCATATACCCTATACCATATACCCTATACCATATACCCTATACACCATACCCTATACCCGATACCCTATACCCTATACCCTATACTCGATACCCTATACCCTATACCGTATACCCTATACACTATACCCGATACCCTATACCTTATACCCTATACACTATACCATATACCCTATACCCTATACCCTATACACTATACCCTAGACACTATACACTATATACTATACACTATACACTATACACTATACACTATACATTATACCCTACACCCTATACCCTATACCCTATACACTATACACTATACCCTATACCCTATACACTATACACTATACCCTATACACTATACACTATACCCTATACCCTATACACTATACCCTATACACTATACACTATACCCTATACCCTATACACTATACCCTATACCCTATACACTATACCCTATACCCTATACCCTATACCCTATACCCTATACACTATACACTATACCCTATACCTTATACCCTATACCCTATACACTATACACTATACACTATACAATAATTAATCCTAAATTATCCTAACCCCTAAACCCTAAACCCTAAACCCTTATAAACCCTAACCCCTGCAATGTAAGGGTACTGGAGAAACTATCAATGACAAGGACCGCTGCCCACAATGCAAGGGCGAAAAGGTTGTACAGGAGAAGAAGGTCTTGGAAGTTGTTGTGGAGAAGGGTATGCAAAATGGACAGAAAATTACATTCCCAGGAGAAGTCGATGAAGTTCCTAACACTCTTACTGGAGACATAGTCTTTGTAATACAACAGAAAGAGTACCCAAAGTTCAAGCGAAAGGGTGATGACAGGGGCAAATTATACATCCACTTCTCGGTAGACTTCCCAAAATCCTTGACTTCCGAACAATGCAAGGCCCTAGAGGGTGTGCTGCCTCCTAAGCCTTCATCGCAGATGACAGATATGGAGCTTAATGAGTGCAAGGAGACAACCCTTCACGATGTCAACATTGAAGATGAAGATGATGACATGCACGGTGGTGGGGGCCAGAGAGTGCAGTGTGCTCATCAGTAATGATGTGGGTCTTTGTTTTCTGGATATCTTAGTTATGACTTATGAGACAATAATCTCCAGAGTGTTGTCTAATAGTTGGTTAGTTCCTAGTTTTGGACTAATCTTTTTTTTGTTTTATTTTGGATAAAAAATTTAAAATTGTATGCAATTTACCAATTTGGGAATAGCTCCAAGAACCCTTGCAATTCTTATATATATGGTCATTGTTTCTATTTAAAAAAAAAACCTAACCCCTAAACCCTAACCCCTAAACCCTAACCCCTAAACCCTAAACCCTAAATCCTAACCCCTAAACCCTAAACCCTAACCCCTAAACCCTAAACCCTAAATCCTAACCCCTATACCCCTAAACCCTAAACCCTAAACCCTAACCCCTAAACCCTAAACCCTAACCCCTAAACCCTAAACCCTAAACCCTAAACCCTAAACCCTAAACCCTAAACCCTAACCCCTAACCCCTAAACCCTAAACCCTAACCCCTAAACCCTAAACCCTAAATCCTAACCCCTATACACCTAAACCCTAAACCCTAAACACTAAACCCTAAACCCTAAACCCTAAACCCTAAACCCTAAACCCTAAACCCTAACCCCTAAACCCTAAACCCTAAACCCTAACCCCTATACCCCTAAACCCTAACCCATAAACCCTAACCCCAAACCCCTAAACCCTAAACCCTAAACCCTAACCCCTAAACCCTAAACCCTAACCCCTAAACCCTAAACCCTAAACCCTAACCCCTAACCCCTAACCCCTAAACCCTAAACCCTAAACCCTAACCCCTAACCCCTAAACCCTAAACCCTAACCCCTAAACCCTAAACCCTAAATCCTAACCCCTATACCCCTAAAACCTAAACCCTAAACCCTAACCCCTAAACCCTAAACCCTAACTCCTAAACCCTAAACCCTAAACCATAAACCCTAACCCTTAAACCCTAAACCTTAAACCCTAAACCCTAACCCCTAAACCCTAAACCCTAACCCCTAAACCCTAAACCCTAAATCCTAACCCCTATACCCCTAAACCCTAAACCCTAACCCCTAACCCCTAAACCCTAAACCCTAACCCCTAAACCCTAAACCCTAAACCCTAACCCCTAAACCCTAAACCCTAAACCCATAAACCTTAACCCTAACCCCTAAACCCTAAACCCTAAACCCTATCCCCTAAACCCTAAACCCTAAATCCTAACCCCTATAGGGTATAATGTATAGTGTATAGGGTATAGGGTATAGGGTATAGGGTATATTGTATAGGGTATAGGGTGTAGGGTATAGTGTATAGTGTATAGTGTATAGTGTATAGTGTATAGGGTATAGTGTATAGGGTATAGTGTATAGGGTATAGGGTATAGGGTATATGGTATAGGGTATAGGGTATAGGGTGTAGGGTATAGGGTATAGTGTATAGTGTATAGTGTATAGTATATAGTGTATAGGGTATAGTGTATAGTATATAGGGTATAGTGTATAGGGTTTAATGTATAGGGTATAGGGTATATGGTATAGTGTATAGGGTATAGGGTATAGGGTATAGGGTATCGGGTATAGTGTATAGGGTATACGGTATAGGGTATCGGATATAGGGTATAGGGTATAGGGTATAGGGTATAGGGTATAGGGTATAGGGTATAGTGTATAGGGTAAAGGGTATAGGGGTTAGGGGTTAGGGGTTATGTGTTAGGGTTTAGGGTTTAGGGTATAGTGTATAGTGTATAGTGTATAGTGTATAGTGTATAGGGTATAGTGTATAGTGTATAGGGTATAGGGTATAGTGTATAGGGTATAGTGTATAGGGTATAGGGTATAGGGTATATGGTATAGTGTATAGGGTATAGGGTATAGGGTATCGGGTATAGTGTATAGGGTATAGGGTATAGGGTATAGTGTATAGGGTATAGGGTATAGGGTATAGTGTATAGGGTATAGTATATAGTGTATATGGTATAGGGTATAGGGTATAGGATATAGGGTATAGGGTATAGTGTATAGGATATAGGGTATAGGGTATAGGGTATAAGGTATAGGGTGTAGGGTATAGTGTATAGTGTATAGTGTATAGTGTATAGTGTATAGTGTATAGTGTATAGTGTATAGTGTATAGTGTATAGGGTATAGTGTATAGGGTATAGGGTATATGGTATAGGGTATAGGGTGTAGGGTATAGTGTATAGTGTATAGGGTATAGTGTATAGTGTATAGGGTATAGTGTATAGGGTATAGGGTATATGATATAGTGTATAGGGTTTAGGTTATAGGGTATCGGGTATAGTGTATAGGGTATACGGTATAGGGTATCGGGTATAGGGTATAGGGTATAGTGTATAGGGTATAGGGTATAGGGGTTAGGGGTTAGGGGTTATGGGTTAGGGTTTAGGGTTTAGGGTTTAGGGTTTAGGATTTATTTATTTTTTCAAAAATAATATTTATTGACACATATTTATTTTTTTGAGAGTAATTTAAAATATCTTTCATGTTTTATATAAATAAAAATAATGATATTTATTTAATTAAAATTAATAAATATTTATGATTTATTTATTTTTTCAAAAATAATGATATTTATTAATGATATTTATTAATTATAGCGGCGGAAATTTCCGTCGCTGAGTTTAAAATCAGCGGCGGAAATTTCCGTCGGTGAGCGTGCCACGTCATCGATCTATGTGAACGTACGTATAGGTTAGCGTCGGATTTATCAGCGACGGAATATTCCGCCGCTAAATATTAATTATAGCGTCGGAATTTAATTTCCGCCGCTATAATTAATATTTAGCGGCGGAATATTCCGTCGCTGGGGGAAATTATATATACAGATTTTATCATTCAGAAATCAATTACGCCACATTTCCCTCTCTCTCTCTTCCCGCTTTCTCTCTCTTCCCGCTATCTCTCTGCGAACTGCGACCTAGAAGAAGAAGAAGCTCTCGCCGCCGTCCGTCCACCTTCCGCCGTCTCCGTCCGTCTCGAGCTCTCACGCCGTCGTCTCCGTCCGTCCGCCTCCTTCCACCGTGTTTCTCTCTCTTTTCTGTACTCAACCAGGTATTTCGATTCCCCCTCTTAATAATCGATTTCTAGATCTTGTTCTCTCTCTTCAGTTATTTCATGGAGGTTTTTGGGTTTTTGTTTTTTCTCCCAATTGTATGAATTTTGATGCATTTTTGGGAGCTTTGAAGAGGGTCTGAGGTATAATTCTATTTGATTGTTCTTAATTTAATTTGTTTGTATTTTCTGTATCAATTTTGCAATTTGGGCTTGTAGCTTAATTGTTTGTTTGATTGCTTCTATGGTTCGTTCTCCCTTTTTTCCATTCATCTATGTGATGTTTGAGACATTTCCCGGTCCATTTTTGTTGTCTGAATTGGTATAGTGGTTGTTAATTGTAGCCATCCTCTGTGCTTTTGTTGTTGATGTTACTGCTAAATTGCTTTGTTGAGGAATATGGATTGTCTGACTCAATGTTAATACATGATAATTTTAACCATAAACCCAAAATTTAAATCTGTTTGTATTTTCTGTTTCAATTTTCCAATATATATATATATTTTTTAAAAAGCAATAGCTAAAATGATGAGCAATTAAGTGATACCAATTGGCTGAATTATTTCGAAATCTATTGTGTTCATGCCAAATTCAATTGTTCATTGTAGTGAAATATTTCCTCATTTTAATTAATCTTATAGATTACTGATATCATTTTTTTTTAAAAAGCAATAGACTCTTAATGATCTCACCAAAAATAACAATCACACGGAACTAATTAGGCTCATCAAATTAACTTACTTCCGTTGTAGTGGTGGACTCCAACCTTGGCAAGCATAGCATAGTACTCAATGGAGTATGATTTCTGTTCCGAGGTAACACTAATGGGAGGAATTAGACAAGGTGTAAACTTAGTACTATTTGCTTCAGTTACAAACAAATAAGTGAGAAAACTGTGGATGAAATAGTTTAGGAACATCTAGTTCTAGATCACATTTTGGGGCGATTGACGGCATCGCGGACGGTGATTATATTGCCTACGTTTGAGCGCCTGATATCAATCCTGGCACCCTAGATGCACCTTATATGAAACAAATTAGGATACAGTTTCTGTATCCTAGTTTGTTACATATTTAGTAATATTAACGAATAGAAGAAAACATATGTTAGTAATATTAACGAATAGAAGAAAACATATGCCACTATAAAGAAAACGATAAATAACCGTACTCATAATCAAATATGTAACATGTTATATTTAGTAAACATAACATGTTACATATTTAGTAAACATAACATGTTACATATGCAACAATTAGATAAGTTACTAAATATCTAATTTTCAAGTCTTTTAATCCAACTCCACTACTATCACGTACAACCACTACCATGGGGTTATGCTGGAGTGGAAAATCTCAAGTTTTTTGCACAAGCATTAGGTCCAAAGATTGAAACATTGAAAGTAGATTTAGCAATTAATCAGAAAATAAGAAAATCCCCAACTTCAGTTTGTAGAAGATACAAAAACTGGAGTTGGGGATTTTCTTGTTTTCTGATTAATTATAATAGTAAATCTACTTTCAAAGTTTCAATCTTTGGGCCAAATGCTTGTGCAAAAGACTTGATATTTTCCACTCCAGCTCATTATAAATGTAAACCCTCTCTCTCTCTACCCCTCTCTATTTTGTTAATTTTGTGGTGGTGGTGGTAGTGGTGGTATACGTAGTAGTATTAGTAATAGTAGTGGTAGTAGTGGTGGTAGTAGCGGTAGTAGTGGTAATAGTGGTGGTGGTAGTACGTAGTGGTGGTGGTAGTAGTAGTGATGGTGGTAGTGGGATTCTTTAGATGCACCTTAGGGTATTGTGGTTGGTGGTTAACATCTTAAAATATAAATAAGATGAGAACCTTTCTCACCCACAGCTATCAAAATCCGTCCATCTTTGATCAAGAAAGATAGAGCCTCTTCTCTCTAAGACGAGAACTTGTTTGCTCTGTCTTTCTTGGTCTAAGATGAGATAGGGTTTTGATAGTTGTGGATGAGAACGACTCTCATTTTGTTTATAAATGTTAATTTAATTCATCATTGTAAAATTATATATTTTACAACAAAGAATTAAATATTAATATTTAAAATTATTCACAATAGTAATAATTTAGGTCTATCTAATTTTCAAGTCTATCTAATTTATTAAATTAAAATTAATAAATAATTTAGGTCTATCTAATTTTCAAGTCTTTTAAAGTCAAAGGGGGAGGAAGGGGGGTGAATGTCTCAATAATATAACATATTCAACTGCATACTACCTTAGTGGTTCTAGATCCCATTTTGGGGCGATTGACGGCATCGCGGACGGAGATGTATATCGCCTACGTTTGAGCGCCTGAAATCAATCCTGGCACCCTAGATGCACCTTAGGGTATTGTGGTTGGTGGTTAACATCTTAAAATATAAATAAGATGAGAGTCTTTCTCACCCACAGCTATCAAAATCCGTCCATCTTTGATCAAGAAAGATAGAGCAAATAAGTTCTCCACTGTTTAAGCAAAGGATTTTCTGTTTAATAAGAGTTTTTCCAGTTTCACTGTCCTTTTCTCTCTAAGGATCTCAAACATCACAGCCATGTTCTTGTCGATTGCTGTTTACTCCAATTTTTTCAATCTCCACCTTCCATTTTTTTAAGGAAGATCCTGATTGCAGAATCTTTCTCATGAGCTTGAAAGCTGGCAGTGTTGCCCTCAATCTCACGGTTGCTTCGCACCGTGAGATTGAGGGCAACACCGCCAGCTTTCAAGCTCATGAGGAAGATTCTGCAATCAGGATCTTGGGTAAATGGAAGGTGGAGATTGAAAAAATTGGAGGAAAATAGGCACTGTCAAGAACATGGCTGTGATGTTTGAGATCCTTAGAGAGGAGGACAGTGAAACTGGAAAAACCTATATTAAACAGAAAATCCTTTGCTCAAACAGTCGAGAACTTGTTTGCTCTGTCTTTCTTGGTCTAAGCTGAGATAGGGTTTTGATAGTTGTGGATGATAACGACTCTCATCTTGTTTATAAATGTTAATTTAATTCATCATTGTAAAATTATATATTTTACAACAAAGAATTAAATATTAATATTTAAAATTATTCACAATAGTAATAATTTAGGTCTATGCAAAAGCCAAAATTTCTTTATTTTCGATTATAAAGCAAGTAGACAAAGTGATATTTGCATTTCATATAATCATGCATTTCGGGATGGGATAGGTTTATCAAACATGCACTTAAAGGACAGAGTAGGTGGTTAGGTAGGGACATCATTATCTTTTAGTTTAGTTTGAACTAGAGCTCAAGATTTGTTGATACTATGAAGCCAACCCCAATTCTAAACCTAATTTTAAATATTAACAATTTACAATTATTCACAATATTAATAGGTAAAAATCCCAGCCCAATTTAAGGCAAAGATGGAGCATTACAATGGAGAAATTGTTTCCCGAGAGTATCAATTTCAACAAGACGTTCTTGAACTCTCGCGCTTTCACCAAAAACAACACCGGAAACTTATTGACAGGAGGTATAGCATGCCATGCATCTGGTCTCTAAAAGATTGGAAGATTGATTGGGATCTGCTCCGAGCTGCTTCGTGCTTTTGGGATTCGGAGCGACATGTGTTCACCCTATCGTACAACGATCTGATGCCAACGATGGAGGATTTTCAAGCACCGATCGGGTGTGGCCGAGTCGAGGACTGTGGCATTTCCTCGAGACAGACGATCGATTACGGAGCAACTATCTCGAATTCTTGGGATTATCGCCGGACCAGGTATCGGGCATTGTCGTTGACGATAGATTCATAGACTTGACTCATATAGCCGTATTGAGTCGGACCAGCCCGGACTATTTGATCTATCAACTTCCTTAGATATATTCATGTTGCTCATTCTGTCTGCGCACTACTTCGCGCCTACATCGAAGTGTGTCCGGCTACGCCGTTAGAGATCATCAGGGCCGAGAGGTGATCGAGGAGTTGACATCCGGCATATTCAATCGGACAGGAGCGATGGACATCATTCCACTGTTGCTAGCGGAGACATACCACGGCATTGATAGATTAGCCAGGAGGATCCGAGTATATGAGTTCGAGCGGCCCAGCATTACTATCATTGTGGCCGTATGAGAGATTGCGCTTGATCTCGGCCACCGCCGGAGGGCAGACGGCATTACCTTGGGTGACTCGGATAGCGCAGGATATTGAGGGATGCCGCTGCGAGAGTTGGCATAGGAGGTTGGCCTTGGCCCGATATGAGACCGCAAACCTGTACTATTGGATTTCGGCATGGGGATTGCAGACTATGAGAGATATTCAGGACGAGTCAGTGATTGTCCGACTTCCGGGACTACATGTATCATCCTTTTTCATTCCATCTCTAGTGAGCAGACAGTACGGATACCCGCAGCAGACCATTCGGACTTTGAGAGAGCAGTTGACGACTAATACCATGCCGATGATTATGACTGAGCCTCAGACTACACATTTCTTTGGCAGAGCATTTCTAGAGGGCTTTCTTCCGATACGACCACTACTCCGTCATACTAGAGGTGGCACATTTCTGACCACCGAGTATCTGATATGGTACGAGGAGCAGCAAGGTCCTGTACAGCTGATGATAGAGGCTCGACGTCGAGAGTATTTTGGGGTAGACTATTCTTCCAGACGGACATTAAGAGACATAGAGGCCGAGAGCAACCCTGATGAAATCACTGGTGACATTGCAGCAGATTATGAGAAACGGGAGCTTCGGAGAGATGCTTTGAGAAATGATCCCGAAGTGATAGCTCGCAGGGAGGCTTTGAGGCAGAAAGAGCGATCGAGAGCTACTGCATCGATTGATCCACCGTCTCACATGATACCTGAGCCAGGACGAGGTCAGACTGACTTTTTCAACATACCTAGACCAAAGACCTCCCGGAGACCGAGGCAGAGAAAGAGTAGAGATTCGAGTTCGGGAGCGGGAACGAGTTCCTAGACACTTTAAGAAGACCTGTTAATATATTATTAAATATGAGTTAGAAGCTTTATATTTATTTTAAGAAGATCTGTGTTGCTTTTAAGTTTGTAATTCAAATTTAGGGAATGATAATACGTTAATTACTTCTAAACTGTTAATATATTATGAAATCCAATAATTATTAACATCCCAATTTTTTTTCATCCGTCGATTAAATTGAGTGTACGTATAATATATGGATTGCAATGCAGAGTGATGTCTCGTTAACGATGATCGTAGTTGGATGTACAAGCGGAAGTTGCCGAATCATAGCGGTATCAATCCCGAGTTTTATAGAGGGTTCAAGGGGTTTATTGAATTTGCTCAATCAAATAAAACCGATCACATGGATAAAGATGGTAAGATTAGGTGTCCATGCGCCATCTGTTGTAATGTCAAGTATCTAAGCTTGATCGAGACTCAGAAACATCTTTTGCGTAACGGGTTTGAAGTTGGGTACAAACGGTGGACCCGTCATGGTGAGCTGAGGTTGCGCACAAATGTTGCGATAATCCCCCCGGGAATATTCATGTACCTCCCGAACCCGAACCTATTATTCAGGACAATGAAGAACCACCTTTGAATATGGAAGATATGGTTAGGGATGCAAAGGTCCTTCCTTCGATTGGTCGAGAACCAACACGGAAGAACCAACTCCTGCAGCCAAGAAATTTATTGATGCTATGGACTCTGCAAAAGAGAAGGTCTATTCAGGTTGCGAGATCAATGTGTTGGAGGTTGTGGCTGAGCTCCATAACATAAAGGATGATTGCAATATTAGCCAATCTTCTTATAATCATATCATGAAAGCAATTAAGCGGTTGTTGCCGAAAGAGAATAAGATGGTTACAAACTTTTATGAGACAAAGAAGTTGGTTGGGCGATTGGGCTATGTTATGAAAAGATTGATGCGTGTAAGAATGACTCGCATGCTATTCTACAAGGAAGATTCACGTAAGACGAGTGTTCAATCATGACAAAGTAGATATAAGCCAAATCGGAGGGGAGTTCAAAACACAAGAAAAAAAGACCACATAAGCAATGCGTTACATGCCGTTGATTCCAAGATCGCAACGCCTCTACGCGTCTAAATCTACTGCAGAGGCAATGCGTTGGCATAAGGAAAGTTTGCGTGAAGAGGGTGTGTTGATTCATCCCGGTGATGGGGAGGCATGGAAACACTTTGATGAGACTTATCCCGACTTTCAAGGCCTCCGAAGCAAGAAATATACGGTTATGCATCTGCTCTGATGGTTTCAATCCGTTTGGTCCTGGGGCAAAATCTTACTCTTGTTAGCCGGTTATAGCCAATGTCTAAAATCTTCCGCCCTGGTTGTGTATGAGTGATCCCTACATGTTCTTGTCATTATTCATCCCCGGCCCAAATGTACTCGGGAGGAACATTGACGTTTATCTCCGACCTTTGATGGACGAATTGAAGCCTTTGGGAGGATGGGGTCGAAACGTGGGATGCTTTCAAGCGAGAGAATTTCGGCATGAAGGTCGCGTTGATGTGGACAGCTAATGACTTCCCGCATATGGGATGTTATCGGGTTGGAGCACCCACGGGAAGTTGGCCTCGTCCGTATTGTATGAGTGACACAAAGTCTTTCACGCTCACGCACTGAAAACCATGTTGGTTAGATTGCCATAGACAATTTCTTCCGGAGGACCACCCATTCGGGACCCGAGAAGAATGCGTTTAAAAAGAACAAGATTGACCATGATGAGGCCCCGATTCGTTTAAGTGGTGACACGGTCTATGAGAAGGTATCTACATTGCCCGATCCTCGGTGGGGGAAAAAGTTTTCGAAGACCAAAATACAAGGGTTTGGGACTACCCATAACTGGATCAAGAGGAGTATATTTTGGGAGCTGCCATACTGGAAAACAAATCTCATTCGACATAACCTTGACGTGATGCACATTGAGAAGAATGTATTCGATAATGTTTTTAACACGTTGATGGATTTCAAGAGAACAACTAAAGACAACGAAAAATCTCGAAAGGACCTTAAGGAAATCTGTAAGCGGCCGGCCTTAGACTTGGTATATGTCAATGGTAAACCGCTTAGACCGATGGCTCAATACGTGCTTACAAAGGAAAAGAAGCTCCTCCTCCCGAAATGGCTCAAGGATTTAAGGCTTCCGGATGGTTACGCGTCTAACATTGGTAATCGTGTCAATGTAGAGGAGGGGAAAGTGGTGGGTTTGAAGTGTCACGATTGCCACATTTTGGCCGGATAGGCTACTTCCGATTGCTCTCGGGGATCTCTTGCCTAACAATATTTGGGTGGCGTTAACAGAGTTAAGTGAGTTTTTCCGAGCGTTAACATCGACCACACTGCGTGTTGATCACATGAAAAAGCTTGAGGAGAGCATCGTAGTGACTTTGTGCAAACTTGAGAAGATATTTCCTCCTTCATTCTTTGATTCTATGGAGCATTTACTGGTTCACTTGGCATACGAAGCTAGAGTCGGTGGTCCGGCTCAATACGAGTATGGATGTATCCATTTGAGTGGTAATTGAATTTATTCTATTTCTAAATAATTTGAGCGTTAACAATATACCTTCTTTAACATTATTTATATTTTAATCTACAAATGACATTTAGGTATCTAGGCCAATTGAAAAGGAAGATGAGCAATAGGGTCATGGTCGATGCCTCAATTTCGGAGGCTGTTATTATAGATTAAATTGTTGCCTTTGTCGGAACATATTTTCCTCCTAATGTTGATACGAGATTGACTAGGGTTGGCCGCAATTACGATGGTGGTTTTCCGTCTAAGGTAAACAATTGTATTTTCATCCCCTGGTCGGTTCCTCGGCAAACGGGTTGGTACGCGTACGTTAACCGCTAAAGAGTTTGCCGCGGTCGAAACGTATGTTCTTCTTAACTGCGACGAGGTTGGGGAATATATCAAGTAAGTCATTGATGTTATGTTTATGCCTCGTCGATTAAATTATGCATGTTTAATTACTCTGCATATGAAATACCTTGTTTAACCCTATTGCGAATGTTTGAAGATTTAGCTCAGATTTATCTCCGTAACTCATCGCAACTAGGACAGAAAGAGAATTTCCAACCGGCTAAGGAAATATTTAAATATTTCGTTTCATTCAAATTTATTCTATACACTTCTTTAAACATTCAATCTTAAAATTGTATTAAATTGGTTACAATATTGTCTTATAGATAGCCGAACATCCGGGTGATGCCAAAGTCTGCGAGGTTAAGACATTTAGCATCATCTCCGTATTTGAACGTTCATTTATACAACGGTTATTTCGTGAATGGCTATGTGTTTCATACCAAAGCTTACGGGGTATCTAAATTGACGTGGAATAGCAGTGTGAAGCTTAAAGGAAACCTTGCTTATTATGGCGTCCTGAAAGAAGTAGTCGAGGTGGAGTATTTGGGTAGAAACAAAGTGTTGTCTTGTTCAATTGTGATTGGCGGGATGTCATGCGAGGTGTTAAGAAGCATGCCATATTTGACCTCGTCGATGTAAAGGACTCGTCCAGACATAATGGCGACGACGTCTTCATCTTAGCATCTCAAGCACAACAGGTATACATGACTCCCTACCCTCGTCCGCGACCCGACGGATGGTGGGCTGTCTGGATGACCAAGGCTAGAAGCATGATTGACAACCTACCCTCGTCGACAACTACAGAGTCGTCATTAGAAACACCCTATCAAGAGGATGAAATGCTAGTGCCACCTAACGTTTCATCATCTAATCATCCATTAGATGATGTCACTCATATTCCTCAAAATGTTGATGAACCCGAGGAGGATATATTACCAGTGAATTTGCCAACTCCTCCGCCTCGTTCAGGTCATCTCGCGCACATTGATATTGATGAATCAGAGGAAGAGGAAGAGGAAGAGGAAGAGGAAGAGGAAGAGGAAGAGGAACCAGAGTTTGATTCATCAGAGTCCGAAGACGAAGATGAAGAACTCGAGTTTTGTAGTAATTCAGAGTCCAGTGATGATGATGGGGATAAAGATTAATAATAGTTTAAAGTTTAAAATTGTATTGTGAATGCTTTAGATTATTAGAACTTTAAAGTTTTATATGTATTGTGAATGCTTTAGATTATTAGAACTTTAAAGTTTTATATGTATTGTGAATGCTTTAGATTATTTTTAATATCCGTCGTTTTATATATATTGTGAATGCTTTAGATTATTAGAACTTTAAAGTTTTATATGTATTGTGAATACTTTATATTATTAATAGTTTAAAGTTTTATATGTATTGTGAATGCTTTAGATTATTAGAACTTTAAAGTTTTAGATGTATTGTGAATATATTGTTTCCTATTGTTAAAGTTGTATATTTTAATATTTTTACTGTAATACAGAAATGAGTTCTAGTAGTAAGGGTAAGGGTAAGAAGACTAAGCCCATCTACACATTGATTACTGGGACGCAACCGTCCCGATCCGGTACCGATGATGTCGACCCTTCTCGCAGTAGTACTAGCTCCACCTCTGGGGCCGGTACTCAGACTACCGTCGATTCCGAGGGAGGATATTTGTCCGGATATCATCACATTATGACCAGTAAGTAACTCTTCATTAATTTGATATAAGTTGGTTCCTTTTTGTTTTATATATAATTCATTATTTAAGTTAAAATGTTATTGTATAAATATACTTGGCAGGTTTGTAGGTGGATACCCCACCACAGGGACTAAGATCGGGCAATACTGGCGGTCTCGAAAAATGACCGAGTTTTGGCCCAACTGGAAAAAATTGCCACCGAGGCAGAGGGAGGATGCGTGGGAGGAGTTTAAGGTAATGTGTTAATGGTTTTTATTTAAAACTTAAATGTTAGTTTGTTATTAAAATGTTATAATTAATAATGATTATACTCTTTTAGTTTTGTAATGTTATCATTATATGTTGTAAGGAAAATATTATTGGGCGGTGGAAATAAGCGAGGCGACGGCTAGATATGTTTTCAATGAACAGGCTCACAAGCTATTTAAGGATCATATTTGTAACATATTTATCTATCCTTAATTAGTTTAATTAACAATGATTATACTCTTTTAATTTTATAATGTCATCATTATATGTTTACGAGATATTCATATTTTTTATAGGTACCACGAAGAGAAATCATTATACTAATCGGCTCGCGGCGGGACAACAGCCCTCTTGCCCTACTTGGATGACCGAGGAGGTGTTTCGTCAATTTTGCAAATATTGGGGGTCGGATGCGGCGAAGGCTATATCCGAACAGGCCAAGGCCAATAGAGCAGGCTCCTCGGGGTCGGCGGCGATGCATACCATGGGGACGCTCACGGTCGCCGAGCATCACGACCGCATGGTATGTATGTTAGTTTAAATGTAGTAGTGTATGGATGCTTTTAAATAGGTTTATGTACGTATGTTAGCTGGGAGCCATGTTGATGCTATGAAATCCATGGTTTTAGTGTAAATGTAGAGTATGCATACTTTTAAATTAGTTTAAATGTTGCATTTATACAATTTCAAAGTAATAATCTCGCTTATTTTATTTATAGGAAAGGGAGCATGGTCCGAATATCAGTTTTGTGGATGTTTACGCTAGCACCCATCTTCGGAATTCTACAGCGCCCGATCAACCTCCGCAATGGGTTGACGATCGCTCTGCTAATGCCTTTGTAAGTAAACTATCATTAAATGACTTGATTTTGAATATGTAAATTTATTTATGTACCTTACATTGTGTATATGATTATAATTGTTTGTTTTATTTTGACAGGCTGCATATCAAGCCGCCGTTGTTCCCGAAGGAACGCCTCCCGGCGAGCCCGTCCCCTTCGTGCCTGATGTTTGGCACTCGGTCACCTTTGAGGGACATCCAAAGAGAGGAGCCCGAGTGTTAGGGATGGGGGATTACGGGCGGCAATGCCCGTCGACGTCGACCGGCCATCGGCAAAATGATGCCCCGCCCACGTATGATCCGAGGGTTGACACTCTGGAGGCTGCGTTGGAGGAGGAGAAACGCGAGCGGGCAAAGCTTGCGGAGGCTTTGGCGGTTCAGACGCAGATGCAGGAGGAGAATGATCGGCGTCATGCAGAGATTCAAAGACAACATGCAGAGACTCAAAGACAATTGGCGCTGTTGATGGCTCATCTCGGCCAGGATTTCCAGGGTAATTTCCAGCCTCCCCCGAGTTGATTGCGGACTTTTTTAGACATTTTTGTATTAATTTATACTTGTTTGTAAACATTTGAGACATTTGGTACCCGCGGGAGCCCCTCCCCCCCTCCCCCCTCCCCCCCCTCTCCCCCACTCCCCCCCTTCTCCCCCCTTCCCCCTCCCCCCCTCTCCCCCCTCTCCCCCTCCCGAATTGGTACGGTGGTACGGTGATATTTAGTTTTTATTTGGTACGCTGATATTTGATTTTTAGTTTTTATAGTTTTAGTTTTATAAATTGAAATGTTATATCGTGTACAAAAATTTTGGTTTATTGATATTTTAAATTATTTTTTTTTTAATTTATTTCGAATCGGCGAAATTTCGTCGAAATTAATTTCAAATAATTTAATTTTTGATTATAGCGGCGGAAATTCCGTCGAAATAAAAATTAATTAAAATAAATTAATTTCGGCGGAATTTTCCGTCTCTGAAATTAATTTATTTTATTTAATTTTTATTTCAGTGACGGAATTTCCGCCGCTATAATCATTTAATTTTTATTTAATTTTTGATTTCAGCGGCGGAAATTTCCGTCGCTGTAATAAAATTTAAATTAAAATTAAATAATTTCAGCGACGGTAATTTCCGCCGCCGAAATTAATTAATTTTAATTTAATTTTATTACAGCGACGGAAATTTCCGCCGCTGAAATTAATTTAATTAAATTAATTTTTATTACAGCGACGAAAATTTCCGCCGCTGAAATGAAAATTTAATTAAATTAAATTAATTTAGCAGCGGAATTTTCCGTTGCTGTAACCATTAATTCACCGGCGGAATTAAATTCCGTCGGTAAAATAAAAAAATACCGGCGGAAATTGACCCGTTGGAGCACTACGACGGGCTGGTAGCGGCGGACCACCGACGGAATTTTTCCACCGGTGATTATTTTTAGCGACGGAAATTTAATTTTAGCGGCGGAAATTTCCGTCGCTAAATGACCTTTTTCTGGTATTGTTCTTGGGATCATCTAGCCATCCAAAGTTGACAATCGATATGCCCCCTTTCCGACCTCTGTATCAATCAAATAGGGGCCTTCCCATTTTGGGGCTAGCTTGCCTGCATTAAGCTCCTTTGTATTTTGAAATGCTTTTCGTAGGACTAAGTCGCCTACTTGAAACCTTCTGACCCTCACAATCTTATTATAGGACCTGGCCACTCTTTGCTGATATGCTGCCATCCTTACTTTGGCCATGTCCCTTAGCTTGTCTACAGTGTCCAAATCATGTGCTAAGATGTCGCCATTATGCTCAGGTGTCAACAAACTATACCTAGCCGTAGGCACTAGAACCTCTGTAGGGATGACTGACTCTATCCAAATACCAGAGAATAGGGTGTTTGACCAATTGCATTCTTAGATGTCGTCCTATCAGCCCATAAAACCAATGACAACTCTTCTGCCTATCTCCTTTATTTTGGTCCAATCTTTTCTCTAAGTTGTTTATGATAATCTTATTGCTGGATTCTGCTTGCTCATTTGCCTGAGGGTAAACTGGTGAAGATGTCACCATCTTGAGTCCCCATCTTGTCAGGAAGTCTTGCATTTTTCGGCTGATAAATTGTGACCCATTGTCACATATTATTATAGAGGGTATCCCGAATCTGCTAAATATGTTTCTCTTTATAAAGGAGATTACTTCTCTGTCTCGGACTTTCACATATGCCTCAGCTTTTAAACACTTGGAAAAATAGTCTGTCATGGCTAGTAGAAACACTTTTCCTCCTTGAGCCCTGGGCAATTTCCCTATGATATCCATTCCCCATATCATGAATGGCCTTGGAGACAGGATAGGGTGTAACAATTCTGCTGGCTGATGCAAGATGTCACCATGCCTTTGACAGGAATCACACTTTTTGGCATACTCCGCAACATCTCTTTACATAGTATGCCAGAAATAGCCCATATTTAGAGCCTTTGTATATAGGCTTCTGCCCCAGCTGTGATTGCCACATTGCCCTTCATGTAGTTCTCTCAGAACTTCTTGTGCTAAGTCTATTTCTAGACATCTTAAGAAGTGACATGCAGCAGATTTTCTAAACAAGACATTATCAATAAGGAAATACTTTGATGATCTTACCCTGAATGCTCGAGCATTCTTCTCGTCAGGTGGAATTGTGTCATCTTAGAGATATTTGATAATAGGAGCTGTCCAAGATGTCGCCTTTGGACTAGGAAGGATGTCATCATCTATGTTGAATAACTCAAGACGGTCATATGCTGGGATATCGACATGCACAATTGGGATACTTGTCTGTGAAATACTTTTGAAGGATGAACCTAGGTTTTCCAGAGCATCTGCCTGTGAGTTTTCCTCCCGTGGCACCTGCTCCAACGTGAAAGTTTTGAATTTGGCCGCTAGAATTTTCACTATCCCCAAGTATGTCGTCATCTTTGCATTCTTCTCTACATAGGAACCTTTGTAGTGGTTGACAATTAGTAATGAATCAATAAACACCCGGATGTGCTTGACGTCAAGGTCTTGAGCCACTGTTAAGCCTGTGATCAAAGCCTCATATTCTGCTTTGTTATTAGTGGCCTTAAAATTGCAACTGATGGATTGTGGTATTATGTCCCCTTGTGGCGATTTTAGTACAACTCCAAGTCCTGTACCTCTCATGTTGGAAGAACCATCTGTATAAAGCATCCATACCTTCAAAGATGTCATCATCTTGCAGCTGTTGAACTTCCAATTCCACTTTTGGTTGCATGGTTGGACTAAAGTCAGCCACAAAATCAGCTAGAGCATGGGATTTGATTACCATTCTGGGCTCATATTTGATATCATAGGTGCTTAACTGTACGGACCATTTAGCCATCCTACCTGACATCTCTGGTTTTCTCATAACATTCTTAATAGGATAGTTAGTACGTACAATTATAACATGGGTTTCAAAATAATGTCTCAACTTAATAGATGCAGTTATCAAAGCTAAAATTAATTTTTGTAAATGAGAATACCTGGTCTCTGTGTCTAAAAGTGTCTTACTTATATAATAGATTGACTGTTGGATACCATCTCGTTCTGTCACCAGGACTGCGCTTACAGCACTTTCTGAAACTGCTAGGTAGATGAATAGGGGTTCACCTTCCTAAGGTTTGGCTAATAATGGAGGTGTCGACAGGTAACTTTTGAGATCCTGAAAAGCTTGATCATGTTGATCTTCCCATTGAAACTTCTTATTTTTTCTGAGGATGTCGTAAAAAGGCTTGTATCGATCGGAAGACTTAATGAATCTGGTAAGTGCTGCAATCTTCCCTATCAATCTCTGGACATCTTTGACAGATTGAGGTGACGACAGGTTAATGATGGCACGAATCTGCTCTGGATTGGCTTTTATCCCCCTCTTTGTCACCATATAGCCCAAGAATTTTTCGGCCTTCATTCCAAAATTACACTTCGCAGGATTAAGTTTCATGTTGAAGCAATCTAGGATGTCAAAGGCTTGGGACAGATGCCTTATACGATCTTCAGTTTTCTTGGACTTCACGACCATATCATCAATATATACCTCCATGGTTTCCCCAATCTGACCTTTGAACATTTTATTCACGAGCCTCTGGTACGTTGCACCTGCATTTTTTAGTCCGAAAGGCATAGCAATATAACAATAGATACCTGTGGGTGTTATGAAGGTGGTATCTTCTTTGTTGGATGGATCCATGTGGATATGTTGGAATCCTGAAGACGCGTCCATGAAAGTAAGCAGCTCATGGCCTGAAGTCGCATCCACCAATGAGTCAATGTGTGGCAATGGGAAGGGATCCTTGGGACATGCTTTATTTAAGTCTGTAAAATCTACACAAACTCGCCACTTTCCATTCTTCTTTTCGACCACAACCACTTTAGCTAACCATTTGGGATATTCAACCTCTCGGATCATGTTGGCTTTGAGTAAGCGTTCCACTTCTTCTTTAATTATCTGGTTCCTTCCCTCAGCAAATTTCTCCGCTTCGGATGCACCGGTTTGAAACTAGGATCGACATTAAGCTTGTGGGTGATGACATCTTTTCTGATGCCAGTCATGTCGTCATGCTTCCATGCGAAACTCTTCATTCTGCTCTTCAAGAGGTCAACAAGCTTCTCTTCCAACTCTGCTGGAATATTACTGCCAATAAGCACCTTGATGTCCGGGTTTGAAGGATCTAGAAATATTTCTTTCACAACATTCTCCTTCGCTTCCAGGACCTCGCGTGCTTTCTTCTGTAATTGCTATGCTTGTCTTGGAGATGTCGACGCCTTCATAGATGTCATATAGCATTCCTTTGCAACTTGCTGATCACTATATATCTTGGCAACTCCCCAAGGTGTAGGGAACTTCACACACTGATGGTAAGTTGAAGGTACATATTTCATTCCATGAATCCACGGCCTACCAAGAATCACATTATAAGACATTGCACAGTCAATCACACAGAATTGCTCCATTGTATTGAGTCATTTTGAGTAAATAGGGAGCTTGATCTCTCCAACTGTTTCCTTGACTTCACCACTGAAACCTACCAACACTGATGATTTCTTGACGATCTCCGACTCCGGGATGTTCATCTCTTTTAGGGCGCTTAATATAATGAGATTGACTGAGCTGCCTCCATCTACCAAGATGCGCCTAATAGTGTAATTGGCAATCTGCAGAGAAATTACTAGGCCATCATGGTGAGGTTCCAATAAGTTGTCTCGGTCGCTTTCATCAAAGGTAAATGGTTCCTGACAGGATGTCGACATTCTAGCTGGTCTTTCTGGCTTTTCATCCTTTGACTCTTTGCCATGTCGCTTGACAGCAGAGTAGGAAGTACCACAAATTTCTGACCCACCACTGATGAAATTGATGACTTTAGTTGATGCTGGTGTGAGTATCCCAATCCAACTCGCGACCCGTACAAGTACCTTTTACACAATAAAAAGTGCACTGGGGGCGTTTTGGTACATTTATATATTATTCCGAAGCTTCTGAGGGATTTTTGTAAGTTTCTTGGGCTGGAAGTACCCATAGGACGTTAATCCTTGTCTAAGGACCTATGGGGAATTATCCAGTTTGGACCTTTAAGGAATTATTCAGGTAGGTTCCAGGGCTGTCATTTGGCGCCAGAAAGCGGTTATGGCTCGTCCCGTCGTGCGACACATCGAGCCATGGAAAATCACAACGCAAGGTCGTGCGACGGACTTAGCAATTTCCATGAAGCTATAAATTGGAGCCTCCTCTTCCCATTTCAAGATCCCTTCTCGACTCCTTACTGTCACTCTGCCAAAATTGGCGTAAACACACTGTAAACACATACAAACACACACCGATTCTCTCTCAATTCACTCTCTCTCTCTCTCTCACACACAATTCAACACACACTTCACATACACATATAGAACCAACTACCTCTAATTCAATCTGAGCTTGACATCAGTTCTGGAAGCTGATATTTGAAGGTTCCTATATCTAACTTGATATAGGAATCGTGGTCATCAAGGGTAATGCCTTCTCTACCTCTCTCTCTCTTACGTTTTTTTATTCATGTAATTATGCATGCTTAAATCTGATAATTACATTAAATCTGATATAATGGGTGTTGAATTCTGATCTTAATATCTATGTTATTATCACAGATGCTTCGAATCAATAGTTGTTTTCATATTATTGCATGTTATTGAGTCAATCTTATATGTTTCTACTTGTTCATCAAGACGAGTGGGATCTCTCATATCTACACCCTCTTGAAGTGTCTATTATTGATATATATGGTCTCTGAGGTCCATCTGTGGTATAATTTGATCTTATTGTGGCCTTGATACTTCTGTAAATCAGCTTTGTAAAAGCTCTACAAAATGGCTTGTTGTGTCACGCGACACACTTAGCCAGGCACGTCTTGTGTCACGCGACACAGTTAGCCATTTACAGTGTTTCCTTTTCCAGATGTAATCTATTCTCAGCTTTTGTAATCAGGATGTGGCCCCCGCACTAAGTGGCTCACAAGTTGTATTTTTCTCAATTTATCAATAAAAGCAAAGCATTAATACACATTCTCGTCTTACACATTTGCACACACATTTGAATGATTTTGATGTTTATTGTAGAAAGACTCGTTTACGAGGCATCTTGGGTGAACTCTCGGTTCTTCCCAAGATGTAATCTGACCCCCGAACCCTCTCTCCGATTTCAAATGGTTTTTCAATGTTTTCCATAAAACGGCATGGCAACTCCTTCCTTTCATTATTTACATATTTCCCGTCCCATTTCCAAAACAATTTTTCATACGGGGTATGTTTAGCTGGCGGAGAGACTGGTCGCTCAACTTCTGGTGGAGCCTCTGTATTCTCGGTATTCTTTTTTCTGGAACCAAGAAACTCCTTAAGATGTCCCTTGGAGAGCAGGTAACTGATTTCCTTCCTTAATGCAATACAATCCTCTGTAATATGCCTGAAATCTTCGTGGTAGGCACACCACTTGGATTTATCACGCCATCCAGTAGACCATTCTGTTTTCTTTGGCCACCTTGCTTTATCTCCTAGGTTGCCCATTGCACAAAGTACACCTGAAATGTCAACAGAAAAGCAGTAATCAAAAATATTAGGCACATTATCATTATCTTCATCCTCACCCTCGTTTGAATTGATTTTGTTGTTGTCGATTCTCAGGTAAGGATTGGATCGGTTATTTCTGTGGTGAGATGACTCTGTCTTCCTGTCCGAGTTGTCATATGTCGACACCTTGCTTGAGGACTTTGATCTCCGCAATTCGTCTTCCTCCACCCTTATGAACCTTAGGGCCCTGGTTTTGACCTCGTCCTACCGCTTGCAAGGGGTCATTACCAAATCTTGATAATAGTGGGAATCTTTCTTCAGCCCCATCTTGAATGCTTCTGTGGCTGTCGACATATCAAGATTGGGAATTTCTAGAACTTCTCTGTTGAATCGATGGACATACTCCTTCAGGGTCTCTGTGGGTTGATGGGTCACGTTGTATAGATCACTTGTCAACTTCTCGAATTGTCGACTGCATGAGAACTGGTTATAGAACATATTAATGAGCTGGGCGAAGGAACCAATTGAGCCTAGGGACTGCCTAATCAACCACTTGAGAGCTGGTCCAACCAAGGTCGACCCGAATCCTCTGCACAAACAAGCCTCTCTGAACTGCAACGGGATATGCACTATGTCCATCTTTTCTTGATAATGGGCAACATGCTCCTCTGGATCCGTGCTGCCGTCATACAATTTCATGGATGGAACATTGAAACGCTTCGGGATGTCAACATTTGCAATGGATGGGACAAACCGAGATTGATTATAGCAATTCTGTGACACATGTTGGATTGGAGGGGTTATGCCTGGTACATTCATTATCAGCTCTCTAAGATCCTGCATCTGCTTGGCTAATGTATTTCATGCAAAAGGGTCAGCCACAGGAATATGATTGAAATTATTATTATTAAAAAGATTATTAGGCAAACCAGTATTGTCTGTGGCTGTGGTAACAGTGGTGTTGTCGATGAACGGTATGAAAGAGTTGAATCCTGTTGGGGGTGGTGTCAATAAAGTGTCACCAGATAAAGATAGCGACATCATCGAAGGTGTCATCTGATGAGTCTGAGATGGGCCACCCATTGGAATGAACTCATTCAGAAATGGAGATCCTCCACCGGTCTCAAAGCTGATGTTCCTTGCACACAATGGCGAGATGTTACTGAGCTGGGATGCAATGAGCTTCTGATCCTGCTACATCTTGATCATAGCATTGGCCAGCAACTTTGAATTGCTATCCTGGTTATCCATCCTCTGATTCAGCATAATCAAGGCACTCCGGATGTCAGTGTCCACGGTGGAAGATCCTGCCTGTTGGGATGATGGCGAAGGTTGCACCATCTGAGGCCTCGACTGAGGAGGAGGCGGCAATGAGGTTGTCTTGTCCCCAGACGATGGAGTGACGGCGATGCTCTTGCCGACGGCGAAAACCTTCGAGTTGGTTGACATGTTGAGCTTAAGGAAATGATCCAAATAATCAATAGACCAAGGGCCCCTCGGTGGGCGCCAAATTGTTTTGGTAGAAAAAACAGTGATGTAGAATCTTAACTATGAAAGTGTATGGATTTAGTAACAAGGAGGGGACTTTGGACTATGACAAAATGGAATAAGTAAACAGGTAAAAATGAGAATGGACACAAGGATTTTGTTAACGAGGAAAAACTTAGAGATGAAAACCTCTTCGAAAAAAACCTCGGGAGTTAGGTCTCCAACCTTAAAAGTTCCACTATGAATATTGAGATTACAAACTGGAAGACAATGGAGAGATTACAATTGTTGTGTGCATAAATGAGTGTGAGAATGTGTGTGTGTGTGAGTCTCCATGTCCCCTATTAATAGTAAAGACTAAATAAATGATAACAAATCTTCCTATAATCTCGGAATGTCTATTATCCCTTCAACGTCCCTTGACTTGGTCTCCTTAGCGTTGATGGAAGAGTCTTACGTGTTGACTATAATGCCTCCGGGATTTTCTCCCTATTTTCACTGCAAATATACACATAAATAATTAAGCATAAACAGTAAATATTATGCCATACTTACAGTGGTTCATGATGTCAACATGCAGAGACGTCTGAAGATATCATCATGCTGAAAATGCCCATAACATGTACCAATGTCCTTGTTGCTTCTCCATGAAGCAGAGTCCTCTTCTGCTAGCACTTAATTAATTTCATCGCCACAAAGATATGATCTAACTGCACTCCATCTTTTTCTTTCCCCTGGACTGCTTTCACCCGATTAATTAAAGCCGTAATTTTTAACAATTTCATCCCCCTCCATGTACAATATTTAACAATAAAGGTAAAGGAGCTGTTTGGATTCCCTTTAACGTCATGAAGTTAAATACCCTTCATTCAATATTAAAACTATACAACTGCAAGTTCTTTGTAATCAGATAAGAAAGACCAAATATGCATGTTCAGGATTGAAAGACATCCAAAGAGGCCCTACATGACCAAATTGGATACAGATAACCAGAAAAGATCAAAAACCAAGAAGATGAATACATATTTTCAAGAAACAAAAAATCCAAGACTATAGTTGATGGATGTGTTTACCCATCCAAATGATATACTTTTAGACTTATTTATTGCTCAACCCTTGAGTGTTTTGCTTGGTTGCTAGTATTTTTGTAAGTACATGTAAACAGATGGAAAAGAGTAAATTGGACTTGAAAAGGAGATAAAAATGAGACGAAAAGTAAAGGTGCAGAAAAGAGAAGACAATCGCACCCTTATAATTGTGCGATCGCATCAAAGTTCCCAATCAGTTTGCGCGAACGCACCACCATTCCTGGGCGATCGCCCCGAAGTCCTCTGATGTTTTGTGCGATCACTCCACATAAAGGGTGTGGATGCACTGAAGCTTGCAAACTATAGGTGCGACCACACCTATTAGGGGATGCGATCGCACCCATATCAACATCAATAATCCGTGGTCCAGCTTTGAGAATGAATTGGATTTTGATCCACATTAGGAAATCTCCTTCCTCCCTAGTATATATACAATATTAAGGATGAAGCTATTGATGTCACTAAAGGGAACCAAACCATAGCGGATGTTACTGACACTGAGGCGCCCTCCTCTTGCCTAGCCAGGCGCCTGCCTCAAGGTTGGCTCAATAAGGCAGGACCTACTGCCTCCCAGGCGCCCGCCTCCTCTAGAGCCTAGCTGCCACCTCATGGCCTGCCTCATACGGCCATTGCTACTGCATGCCACGCGCCCGCCTCACGTATGACCAGGCGCCCACCTGAAGCCTCGATCTGTTCCTAGTCTGTTTTGGAAATCTGATGTAGTTTCCTAATCTACCTCTCCTCCTTGTATTTGGTATATATTGTGATTTGCATAGATTAGGAAACTATATTCTCCTTGTATAGATTAGATTTCACAATCCTTGTATAGTTAGGACTCTCATATTGTAACTATATATATTGACACAATTGTGAATAAACAGCCAAGGCTTTTCCAAACTCTTATATGGTATCAGAGCAATAAGATTCAAACCTAAAACCCTAAAGCCCTCTCTCCCTTTTTCGGCAACCCCACCCCTCCCTTGCAATGGGCGGAACTTCCTCCACCATTCCAAACGCTGCCCAACCCGACCAACCCCTCTTCTTTGTCAACCTATCATATTGCCGCTGATTTACCCCCCTAACCTATCGTACATGGGCATCCCAACTTACCTCCATCCTATTTGGCCTCGACCTCTTAAAATTCGTCGATGGTACCCACCCAAAACCTGAGGATGACATCATCACCACTACCCCAGCCACCGTTAAAACGGATGATGAACCGGCCAAACCAGCCACCACCACCACCATTCCCAATCCTGCAGCCATCAATTGGTCTCGCCAAGATCGCCTTATCCTAGGAGCTCTCATAGGATCCCTAGATCCGCTATTGCTCCCCTTATTCACCAAGCCAAAACCTCCCACGAAGCTTGGACCATCCTCAAAACCACCTATGCCAACCCCTTCCGTGGCCACATACTTCAAATCAAAAACAACCTTGCAAACCTCACCAAAAACCTACTATCTATCTTAGATTACATGAATGTTGTCAAATTCTACATCGACAAACTTGCCATCCTTGGCAAACCCATGGATTCTGAGGACATAATCTATACCATCCTAAAAGGTTTGGACTATGAAACCTTCAAACCCGTCATTGACTCCACCCGAGCCCGAGAAAACCCTATCTCCTTTGAAGCCCTACACGGAAAACTCATCTAACATGAACTCACCCTAAAACATTCCACAACCACCTTTCCTTTCCCCACCATCGCCTTCACCGCCCACATCTGTCCATCACCTAACCGTAACTCTTACCGCAACCCAAATCCCTCTCCATCCCATAACTCGAACTCCTCACATCGCCTTTTAACGGCAAGTGCCAATACTATCGCAACATTGGACATGTTATCTCCCAATGTCGCCAATTCAAGCGCGACCACCCCACTGTCAACTTCCCCCTTTCATCGCCAAAACCAAAATCCAAAACCTAACCCCCAAGCCCACACCGCATCCCATACCAACCCCCCTCCCCCTCCCTCATGGCTTATCGATAGTGGTGCAATCAACCATATCACCAATGATCTTTCCAACCTTGCCCTTCACACACCCTACAATGGCAGTGACGACGTCATTATCGGCAATGGTTCTTCTCTTCCGATCTCTCACATAGGTTCCTTGTCTCTCCCCACATCCTCCTCTCTTCTTAAATTTAGTAGTGTCTTACATGTCCCTTTCATTACTCGTAATATTCTATCCGTGTCTCAATTTTGTCGTGACAACAATGCCATCATTGAATTCTCACATTCTTTTTTTCTTATCAAGGACAAAGCCACGAGTCAAACACTTATCAATGGAAACCTTGAGGATGGCGTCTACACCCTCCGCCCATTCAAGCTCACTCAAGCTCTCTCTCATCGCATCTGTGGCATCATAGATTAGGGCATCCCTCTTCCCCCGTTCTTAGTTTATTACGTAGCAAGTTCAGTTTACTATTTCCTCTAGTTTACCTCCTTGTAATTCTTGCTTTATTATTAAAAGCCACAAGCTGCCATTTGCATCTTCTACTCTTATCTCACATGCCCCCCTCGATCTCATTTTTTCGGATGTATGGACCTCTCCAATTCACTCACTTGACAACTTTAAATACTATGTCATCTTTGTCGATCACTTCACTAAATACATTTGGTTTTACCCTCTCAAACACAAATCCGACACCTACAACACCTTCCTCCACATCAAAACTTTAGTCGAAAAATACTTCAAACGTCCCATCATTCAAATCTACTCCGACAACGGGGGTGAATACCTAAAACTCACACCCACCCTTGGTCAAAATGGCATCACCCACCTTACTACACCCCCACACTCCTGAACATAATGGGTACGCCGAACGTCGTCACCACCACATTGTTGAAATGGGCCTCACCCTCCTTTCCCATGCCAACCTACCCCTCACCTTTTGGCCCTATGCTCTCACCACTGCAACCTACCTCATAAACATATTACCTACCCCCACCCAAAACAATGATTCCCCCTACCTCCGCCTCTTTTTCTCCCATCCAAATTACACCAACTTACGAAGCTTCAGTTGCCTCTGTTACCCCTGGCTTCGCCCATACACCACCCACAAGATAGCCCCAAAATCCATCCCATATATCTTCGTTGGTTACTCACCCACGCAAAGTGCGTATTACTACCTTGATCCCACCTCCCATCGAGTCTACACCTCCCGCCATGTCCGCTTTGTTGAAACCACCTTCCCATACAACTCCCTCACCACCACATCCCCCACTGCTTCCACTACTCCTCCCTCTGAATGGCACACTGTCACGACCCAAATCCTAGGTCCTATTTTGATATATGCTTGATAAAATATGGCGTGAAATTTATATTATTTATTTCTTTGCATTTTAATTGTGGAAATTATGTGTTAGTTTAGCATTTTCATTTATGTGTTTATTTTGATACTTGGCAACTTATATGATTTTAGGATGATTAATGAATTAAATTTAACTATACAATGTCTAAATGAAACAAATATGAAATATTGTAATGAAATTATAATATGAGGAATTTTAAATAAAAAGTATAAAAGTTTTGAGGTGTTTAAATGTAATAGTTGAATCCTAAGGTTGTTAGTTGCACCATCTAAGGCCTAGGAGGAGTCTAAGTGTAACTTAATTTAAGTTTATCCCTTATATTTAAACAAAGAAAGCTTTAATTGGTATCTCTCAGTATCATTTCCTTCTCAAAAATTCCATGGAAGTTCCATAACCTAGCTTGGTCTTCTAAAAATTATAGCAAATCCAATTCTTCTTCGTTTTTGAATCCGTTCGAGTATTATTGTTCGTGGCGCCGAGGGGAGCGTATCTATCCAGAAAAAGAATTACTTATTTTCAAAGTATTTTGGTAAGTTATTATAATTTCTTTCAAATAATTGTTCATTCATTATTTAAGTTGATATTTTGTTGTATAAAATTGATTTCTGATAATTTATAATCACTTTTATGGGAGTTGGAAATTTTGGAAAATCTTGAACTAAGTTTGGTTGTGGTATGGTGGGTTAAGTTAAAAGAGTAATGGTATAATGGTTGTTAGGTTGTTAATGGTTTAAATGGAGGTATTGCATGTGGTTTAAGTCCATTTTGCTTTGGGTAGAAGGTGAGAAAATGGTTAAAATGAGTATGGAAAGGATTGATATGAATTGTGTTGATGTTGGTACTATTTTGGTGGTCTAATAAACAAGGGAAAAAGAGTATATCACAAAATGGGAATTTGTTGCTGATGTTTCCAGCTCAAAACTGAATTCTGGTGAAGGGGCACGAGCCTTGCCCTGTGGCATGAGTCGTGCCATGTGGCACGAGTCGTGCCATGCATAGAGGACGAGACGTGGTTTAAGGGACGACTGTATCAGACTGAGGGAATAAGGGGCACGAGTCGTGCCTTGGGGCACGAGTCGTGCCCTGCCCTCCCTGCCACCTTTGAACCATTTTTTAAGCATTATAAACCTAATCTACCTAGAACATAATTGAACCCTCTTTAATTATAATTGAAGTAGAACACTTTAGCTGCACAATGATGCCTTACTTGGTCAAAATGGAATTGTGGAAGAGGTTTAAATATTGTGCGGAAAATGGTTGGTAGTCTTGATTGCAACTTAAACCAAGTTAATCAAACTTAGTAAATTGATCTTGAACCTTTATAGAGATTACTCATTGTTATATATTGAACGCTACCATTAAAGTACAATGTATGAATAACAAAGTGAGATATTAACATTCCAATTGTGATCATTTGAAGATTTTTAAATGATTGGTTAAAGTAGGTTGGAACCATTGAACCTAATTTGGTTATTATCATTATACCATTGTTGATACATCTTGAATGACTATTATAAGTGTGTAGTCCTTATGTGTTACACCTTATGCATTGTTTGACATCTTTGTGATGTGCTGAGCTAGGGTTCCCTACTTTGGAATCCTAAGTTGAATTGAATTTATTCAAGGATGGTTTAGCCTTAGTGCTACTTGTTGTTGATACTTGTTATCATTGTGCTATCATTGTGATATGCTATATTGGTATGGTTCCCTACTTTGGAATCATCCATTGGTTGTTAAAGCAAGTAGTGATTACTGTGCTTATATTTAAAAGTCCAGCTGGTACTTGATTGTTCGGGCAGTGGCATGGGATTATAATGGCACCTGAGCCGAGTTCATTATGATCCATACACTGGTTTCCCATTGTTTCCCCCATCCATTGGCCATGGTTTGGGTTGTTGTGGACTAGCTCAAGGGAAGTCTAGTTGCACATTTGGATATGACTTTGTGTCAAAGTCCCTATTTGTTTTTACTATGATTTGGTTTCGGAACCGCTTCTTCAGCTGTTGATGCTGCTCAGATTGGGATATCCACTTGTGATTGTTATATCTATTTGGGATTAAACATTGGCTCAGTATCCTTCTAATTGTTACATTAATGCACTTATGTGATATATATATTTATATCTATATTTGTGTGTGAGAATGTGATATATATATGATGAGATGTTGTTATATGCTTTCATACTATGATTGCATATCATATTGCTGCATATATAATAACTTGCTGAGATTTTTCTCACCCCGTCCTTTTATTGCTTTCTTAGATAGAGCCGAGCCAGGGGCTAAGCTATGTTTAGCAGAGAGGGCGCCTAGTGGGGATTATTTTGAGAAAGGTATTTTGTAAGGTTACATTACGTAAATGTATAACCTGGGTAGTATTCCGAGACTATAGTATGTTGTCCTTATTTTGCAACTATTTAAGGATTGTAAATATTTTTCAATTTGGGAACTATGTTCCTTGGTTTGTAAATAAGTTTGTGTGTGATTGTAAAGGGTGTAATTGGTTGGAAGTGGCGTGAGTTGAGTTTTGTTTTAGAGTGAATGATTTTTCTTATATTAGTAAGTTAGGAAAGTTTCTTAAACTTTAAACAGGTCTTAAAGTGATAACTTTTAGAAAGGACATTTCGAAAATTTTGCTTTAAAAAGGCGTCTTCAGAGCGTGTCCCGACGTGGGCTAAGTAGGTCCCCGGTTCGGGGCGCATCACACACCCTATTCCTCCCCATTCTAAACACCATCTCCTCTATGCCACTTCCCCCCCTAACCCCACCCCTCCCTCTCCCCCTCCTCCCTCCCCAACCAATCCCTCTCCCAATCCCACCCCAAGTGTACCCCCACCCCCACCTCGGCCTGACATTACCCCACTCACTACCAACCCTCCCTCCCCTCCACCTCCCACCCGCACTATCATCACTAGACTATCCCATGACATCACCAAACCCAACCCCAAATATGCCAACCTCTCCCTTCTCACCACTCCCACAAGCCTTCCCACCACCACAAAGCAAGCCCTATCCATTCCCCATTAGCGCAATTCCATGATTGAAGAGTTTCAAGCTCTAACCCGTAACAACACCTGGTCCTTGGTTCCACCTACCACAACTCATAACATTGTAGGATGCAAGTGGGTCTTTCGCGTCAAATACAATCCCGACAACACCATTCAGAAATACAAGGCTCGGCTTGTAGCCAATGGTTTTCACCAACAACCTGGTGTTGACTACACCGAAAACTTCAGTCCCGTTGTCAAACCAGCCACAGTTCGACTACTCCTTTCCCTTGCGACAACCAACCATTGGTCCCTCCGCCAACTTGATGTCAACAACGCCTTTCTTCAAGGTACTCTCTCTGAAACTGTTTTTATGACATAACCCCCCAGATTTGAGGACTCCACCAAACCATCCTTTGTTTGTCGTCTATCAAAAGCCATCTATAGTCTCAAACAGGCTCCCTGTGCATGGTTTCAAGAAATCAAAACCTACCTCACCACACATGGATTTTACCCCTTCATAGCCGATCCCTCTCTGTTTATCTTCAACAGATCTCCATCCCTAATTTACCTATTAGTCTATATTGATGATATCATTATCATCGGGCCCTCTCCCTCTCAACTTCAGTCATTCATCTCCAATTTATCCACTCAATTCTCCCTCAAGGATCTTGGCCCCTTATCCTACTTCTTGGGTGTCGAAGTCATTCCAAACCAAAATGGGCTCCTCCTCTCCCAGACTAAATACATCCATGATCTTCTCACCGTCACAACATGATTGACTGCAAACCGCTTCCCACTCCCATGGTCGCATCACCACCCCTCACCACGTCTACTGCCACTCCCGCTGTTGACCCTACCCCCTATCGTGATTGTTGGTGGACTTCAGTATTTATCATTCACTCATCCCGACATTGCCTTCTCGGTCAACAAACTTGCCCAGTTCATGCAAAACCCCCAACCGTCTCACTGGGTTGCACTAATGCGTCTCCTACGCTATCTTCATGGCACCATACACCTTGGTCTTCATATTTTTGCACAGTCCCCTCCCTCTCTTCATGCATTCTGTGATGCAGATTGGGCTGGTGACAAAGATGATTTTGTATCCACTTCTTGCTTGCTTGTCTATCTAGGCAAAAACCCGGTCACCTGGTCTTCCCGAAAACAACGTACCCTTGCTAGGTCCACCACTGAAGCCGAATTCCGGGCTATCGCCGACACAGCAGCTGAACTTACTTGGGATGGGAACTTACTTACTTAGCTTGGGTTTCCATCACGTGCTACACCTGTGATTTACTGTGATAACCTTGGTGCCACAACCTACTCTGCAAACCCGATCTTCCACTCTCGAATGAAACATGTAGCCCTCTCATTTCACTTTGTTCGTGAGCAAATTCAGTTTGGTTCTCTCCGTGTGCAACACATTGCTGGTACGGATTAACTAGTCGATGTTCTAACGAAACCACTATCTCGTATACGCTTTCAACACCTTATCTCCAAGTTTTTCCTTCTCCACGGATTGTCCATCTTGCGGGGGCGTATTAAGGATGAAGCTATTGATGTCACTAAAGGGAACCAAACCATGGCGGATGTTACTGACACTGAGGCGCTCGCCTCTCACCTAGCCAGGCACCCGCCTCAAGGCTGGCTCGACAAGGCAGGACCTACTGCCACCCAGGCGCCTGCCTCCTCCAGAGCTAAGCGGTCGCCTCATGGCCTGCCTCACACGGCCATTGCTACTGCAAGCCAGGCGCCCGCCTCACCTATGCCCAGGCGCCCGCCTCAAGCCTCGATCTGTTCCTAGTCTGTTTTGGAAATCTGGTGTAGTTTCCTAATCTACCTCTCCTCCTTGTATTTGGTATATATTATGATTTGCATAGATTAGGAAACTATATTCTCCTTGTATAGATTAGATTTCACAATCTTTGTATAGTTAGGACTCTCATATTGTAACTATATATATTGACACAATTGTGAATAAACAACCAAGGCTTTTCCAAACTCTTACATACAATACTCTAGTAGGTTTTTAATATTCTTTTGAAGATAAGAATTTCAAGGATTAAAGATCCATATTTTATGTTCATATTTTATTTTATAATTTTCTCTTTTATGGCTATTCATAGCTAACCTTCTTGATTCGTGGATTGGGT
This sequence comes from Adenophora triphylla var. japonica, assembly GCA_022495995.1. Taxonomy (NCBI): domain Eukaryota; kingdom Viridiplantae; phylum Streptophyta; class Magnoliopsida; order Asterales; family Campanulaceae; genus Adenophora; species Adenophora triphylla. Next base: position 466,237 of record JAFEMH010001186.1, read on the forward strand.
AATAACTATTAGATTTCTATGCTAAGGTTTTAATTCTTCCAATCCAATCTCATTCTTGTTCATCTCAATCTTCTTAATGTTCTTTCTATGTTTCAATTGTATGATAAGATACTTTTGATCTCTTGAATTACTTGGGTATAAATTGTTGCACTAGCGTGAATAATTTATACATCAACAATTATTGTGATGAATAGATTCAATTGTGGACGTAGTGGAAATCAAAAGAATCTAGGTTCAATTGTTCTTTTGATTTAAATGAATTTCTTGATTGTTTCTATTGACCTAGCGGAACATAAAAACAAAAAAGAAATATTAGGGTTGCAATTTGCAGATCAAATGTCCCAACCCTTAATTTTGTGAACGAACCCTTGAATGAGATTGATCCCCTCCCCTTTATCCCTTTGAAATAGCATAGGGTGAAGATAGTTATGAAGCCCAATCCATGAATCCATTGTTTAATTGATTTCTTTTGTTTAGTTTAATTCTTGTCTTCATAGTTTAATAATCAAACAATCCAAAACCCTTTCTTGGTTAATTTTTTCACTATTTAAATAAACTTGTTGATGGATAAAAATCCTATTTTGTAATAAAATACCTAGCAAGTGTAATAGTTGCCGTTGTAGCAACGTACAGACGCAAGGGTCGAACTACAGAGACTCGTTGGCAAACAAATGTATTTAAATAATGTAAAAGTAACCAAAGTTTTTTTTTGAGTTGTTTAGTTTATTAAAATCAAGAATTGGGATACTAAGATTAATAGAATAATTGAAAGCAAATGATTTAACCAGATTAGGAGAAGTATTCACGGATTGGATTTCATAGTTATCATCATTTTATGCTATACTAGTGGGTAACCCGTGCTTTGCACGGGAAACTAATTTGCCAATTTTTTATATTTTGTTTTTATGTTTTTATTTAATAAAGTAACATAATATTTTTTTTTTAATATAAGTATATTGTATATGAAATAAGACGTTTGCTTATAAATTTAGGAGAATTGTGTTAATTTTTTTTAGCTTTTGTTTACATAATTTGTATATATTATGATAATTGATATTTGAATATAAAGATGAATTATTATTATTACGAATTAAATTTTAATTTTATAGATGATTGATTGCTCTTCCTCATCAATTAGTATAGTTAGTTGCTGGCAATAAAGTACATTAGTAAAAGATTGACAAATTCAATCATGAAAACGAATTCAAATGGAAAAACTCAAAACATGAAAGTTGTACATAACATAAAAATACATGAATCTAAAAGTTTTCAACTTAAGAAAATTAGTTTTGGTCAATTAAACACATTGAAACATTTAAATCTTGAAACTGAAACACATTTTGGCAGATTTTATGGTCATGTGAGATGGGTTAAAATAAATACTTATAATATACATAAAATCATGTGAATATCCATGAGCATACTTTCATGGGTTAAAAAGAGATTGCAATTTACAAATCTCAAAATTTTTATGTATTTTTTTTACTATAATTTTTGCAAGTCACAGTAGCCCTTAATAGTGCTTCATGGGCATATTTTTATTACTTCAAATTTGAAGTCTAAAACCAAGTCAAATGAAGGAAGAATGTATAAAGGTTTCTGCAATTAGATAAAGAAGAATTAGTAACAACCAATAAAAGTTACATATGTAATATTAAAAAAAAAAAACATAAACAAGAATAGGAACTTAAAGAAACAAAGTATAAAATAATGAATCTTACAACTTTGAACAACAACAATCTCAAAAGCATCCAGATAGGTAGCTGCAAGAAATATAAACATGACAATATTAATGAAGCCCACCAATTTTCATCAACAAAATCAATCAAAAATATCACGCACATGAAGGTAATAGTTGAAATACAACAACAACAAAAACAAACATCCTTTCTTATATTTATATCTCATGCAAAGACCATACGTATTTTTATATTAAAAGTGATTAAAAATTATTTATATTATTAATTAGGGAGTTGAAGGAACGAAAATAAAAAGACATGCACAAAATACATTCAAACATATCAAATCTTTCAAATTCTTGAATGGTTATGAACAAATAATCTTCCATACATGAATGTATACATTATCTCTTAATAAATGAATGTCTAACCTATGACCTTTCATATCCAAAGGGGTCTATGTAATAGTTATAATAACTATTATAATTAACTATACAACAACAACAACAACAAAAACAAACGTATATCATTTCTCATATTTATATTTCATGCAAAGACCGTATATATTCTTATATTAAAAGTGATTAAAAATTATTTATATTATTAATTATTAATTAGGGAGATTGAAGGAACGAAAACTAAAAAGACATGCACAAAATACATTCAAACATATCAAATCTTTCAAATTCTTGAATGATTATGAACAAATAATCTTCCATACATGAATATATACATTATCTCTTAATAAATGAATGTCTAACCTATGACCTTTCATATCTAATGGGTTTATGTAATAGTTAACACATATTATAACTATTATAATTAACTAATACTATTAATATTAATAATTAACTTATATAATTACTATTATAATTAACTAATATTATTAATAATAATTATTAACATATATAATAACTATTACAATTACCTAATCTATTAATAGTAATAGTTAACATATATAGAAACTATTACGATTAACTAATATTATTAATAGTAATAGTTAACATACATTGTAAGTATTATAATTAACTAATACTATTAATAGTAATAGTTAACTTATATATTAACTATATGGTTAACTAATACTATTAATAGTAATAGTTAACATATATAGTTAACCAAAATAGTTAAGTATTATTATTATAAGTATTAGTTACTATAATAGTTAACTTTTCTAGTAACTAATATTATTAGCCAATACTATTAGCTAAGGGAAAAAAATTTGAAAAGTCACTTATTTATTAGGGTATTGTTGACATGGCATCACCAAATACAACATTTGTCCATGATTCGTCTACGTGGCAACACCATAGCTCTCTTCACCAACTTTAATATATATATATAGATAGATAGATTTTGGTAAAAGAATTGATCTAATAAGTTCAAAGGTTCGTTCACTTGATTAAGGGTTGGGACGTTTGATGTACGAATTGCAACCCTAATATTTCCTTCTCATTTAAATTTTTCGCTAAGTTAATATAATGATCTAGAAACTCATTAAGTTTTAAGGAACAAGTGAACCTAGATTATTTTGATTTCCGCTAAGTTATCAATTGAATCTAATCAAGGCAATATGGGTCTTTGTATAAAAAATCCACGTGGGTGAGATTTCTAGACAGATAGCTCAATTAAATCATAAACTTGATATGTTAACTACACATGGTGCTTCTTCAAGTACCAATTTATTCATGAAGCTTGTTCTATTTGTGGTTTACATAATCATGGTACTAATTAATGTCCTAGTGGTGCACAATTTGTTCATGATTCCGAACATGCACATGCACTGAATGGGTACAATCCAAGGCCTCCTCAAAACAATCCCTACAACAATACATATAATCTGGGGTGTAAGAATCATTCTAACTTCTCATGGGTAGGTAATCAAAATCAGTAAAATAAACCCTTTCTAACTCCACCACCATAAGGACAATTTGAGCAAAGGAAAGAGCCTTAGGAAGATTTTGTGGATCGAATAAGGTTGGACAGCAGCAGTCCTCGTGGCAACATGGTGCCGCTATAAAGAAGCTTGAAAGACAAATAGAGCAACTTGCCGAAGCCTTACAAGGACACAAGCCTGGTACCTTCCATAGCCAAGGACAACAAGTTATACCATATCCACTCCGAGGAATGGCAAAGATGTAATTTCTCCTTCATCTTCTTCTTCTCCTCCCGCTAATGATGAAAATGATGTCGATAAGAGTACAAGTGGATAGGGGGAAATCCCAAAGATGTTTATACACCCCTAAGCCATACGTACCACCGGTGTCGTTTCCCTATCGTTTGATGCGACACAAGTTAGAGCAACAAATGCCCGAGTTAATGGACATGTCTTTCTTTAGCTTCATAGGGGACGTTTGACTTTGTCCTTGACTTATATAGTCCTCTTGGGTGAAGGGTATTTCGAACCAAAAGACTCACCAAGATGGGTAAATACAGATTTGGAAAGCCTATTGAACACATTGGGTCTATCAAGAGCTTGCATACGACTGATAAGGCTTCTTTCTCTCTTTCCGTACCAATCATTGTCAAGGAAATCTTGGACCGGATCAGAACGGATATTCGCTGAGTCGGCGGCCACATCCCTTTCCCTTAAGATACGATTCATCTCAAAACACTTTCCAAGAAAAGGACACCTTACTTTATCGATCTTCTCCGAATCTGAATGACCATCTTTCAAGAACCACTCCAAGTACTTATCCAAAAGATAAATGCTTCCATCACTTTGATGAAGGTTACTCCAGCGATCCCTATCGGTGCCTTCTCCCAAAGCTCTAGCCAAAGTAGTGGCAAATTCCACGCCGATATAAGAAACTTCACGAATTGCCCCGCTATTATTGACTAAATTGACGAATAACCCTCTTAGGGAAATATAAGGAGAAATTTCATAAACCCGGGAGCACATCTCGATCAAATACGATTGTATTAGCACTATACTTATTTATTCTCCAAAAGGGCGGGCACCATGCAAGCAATGTTGACCATTGTAGTCCCCGCTAGCATACGAGCCCATTCCTCGATCGAGAGATCGTTGACCAAAATTTTTCTCCTATGACGAGTATAAGGAGAATAACAAGTGAGAGAATCCACCAACTTGAAGTGCTCTCTAAGCCAGATCATCAACAGAATCGGAATTCCTTGAGTCATGGAGTTGGTTCGATGCAATTCATCAAGACCATAGAGGGTCTCACCCAAGATAAGATGGATGATAATATGAGCACTCCCTTTAGCTTGCAAAACAATCTACACCAATTGTGAATCAATTGAGCCTCTTCGACAAGTAAAGAGCACCTCTGCAAAGAAAGAAAGAGCCAATAGATTCTCGTGGAAGGCATAGAAACCTGGTTCCTTAGAGTCTTTATCAAGCATCCTTGGTAAAAAATAAATGTCCACCCAACGTTGGTGCACCAAAGAATAGCCTTCATCGAGGGAGATTCCCAACAATTCACATAGAGCCACCACATGATTCCTATCATACTTAGGAAACATTATAGTATCGATCAAAGGAATATCCAGGATAGCCGAAATTTTTTCAACGGTTGACGCCATCTCATTAAGGGAGAAATTGAAAAGATGGAAAGAAGGATTCCAAAAGCAAGCCGCTCCACGCAAGTGACTCTAATCCGATTTGAGAGTTCTTAAAATAAAAAGCATCTTAAAACCATACCTCTTCACAAACCTCTCTTGGGAACGACTGCGAAAAGAACGAGCGAATCTCGTTAAATCATGCTTATAGGCCAGCCCCGTCTCCAAATCAAGAGAGAAATCATCAACAATCAGGGAAGAAGTAACAACTTATTGAGAAGCCATGAAAGAAAGAGAGGAAGATAATTTCAAAATTTGATCTCAAAAAGGGTTTCCCTAAAGGCCTAAAAAGCTGAATAAAGGTCTAAGATGAACTAGATGTGTTTATATAAGGTGTACTCACCAAATCCTACAAAGTAAAGGAGAAAAATGTATGAGTCAAAAGACTTATCTCGTGCGAAACACGTTGTCTCGTGTGAGACAACCTCCCAAATTATAACAAAATTATGCCAAAAATCTGTTCAGTCCCAACTTGCCGAAACAAGTTTCAAACTTGCAAACAAATCATGCATAGAAGTCATACATCTCATATATATATATGCCCACACACACTCTACAAATCCGTACACAAATTTATCACCAAAATTTGACCGAAATTGGCCATTCCATGTAATTTATGGACACCACCACATGAGTCAAACAAAGAACTAAAACTGGAAAAATGTAAGTGGAGTCATTATGTGCTGACATGTATTGAAAAGAAAAGGGAGCAGGAAATCTAAATCCTAGTCCCGCCTTTTGACTTTAGGAACGAGGCCTGCAATTTCGTCATGTTTTGTTAAGTTCTAGACTAACTTCGTTAGTTTGGACTTGACTGACTAACGAATAACCAGAGAGGGACAAAATAGTCAAATGACTAGTTGTCTCGTACGAGACACGTCGCAAGAGACAACCCTGGGTGGAAGGTTGATTTCCTGTCTTTTTGAAGAGATTTCATCATTGACCATAACTCTCCTTAATTCGGAAATTTACTGATTGTTTCCTGGAAGTTTCTAGAATTTATGATTTCCTACCTTACTTGGACTCCTAAACTTAGTGACCAAGTCTTATGACCCTATAAATACAAGATGATTTCTTCGTATTGAAGATCCGGATCCAATCCCCGACCAATACACATTTTAGACACGTTTTGACACGTTCTCTCCTCGACAGAACTAGCAAAACATCTCTCAAAACTTTCCCAATTCATCCATAAAACTTGATCAAGTTCAAACAACGAGATTTAAGCCTTTGTCTAGGCTATTCATTGAATAATTCTAGGTCTCTTTTTCAAAGTAAACTTCCTTTGACTTTTAGTTCTCTTCTTAACCTCTCTATTTGATCTTTAGAGTAGTGTAATCCCATCAAACCTAGGATCGGCCTAGAGCCTCTCCAAATCATGAAGATGGTCTCGAAGCACAACGATCCGACATTCCAACTAATTATAAATCAAATCTAATCAGTTGCTTGCATATTTACTTTAAATTTTGCTTAATTTGATTATAAGAACAATCTAATTAAACCCTATAAGCAAGACCAATCATAAAATTGGGTAGGATTGGTGCTCATTGACCTTCAAATCCTATAACTTAGCCCCGAAAACTTATCAAACTTAAATACAAAATGTTTTTCTATATTTCCATTAAATAATATAAGTGACAACTCGAATAAAAAGAGGATGTAAAGCTTCGCATTCTCACACTTACTACTATGGAGGAACAAAGTGTAAGTTAATTTTCGTTTTTAGATAAACCCAAGAGGGTGATATATTTTTGGACAAATCTGATAGGGTGTATTTTGGATCAAGTTGTAATGTATTTTGGATCAAAATGTAATGATGATTATGCTTTATAATAGTTAATTAAATAATTTTCATGTTCTATTAACTTTTTATGCTTTAATTTTGAGTAATATTAGGGACATCAAAATAGAGAAATTTTGAAATAAATAAATAAATTTAATTGGATACTTTATGTGACTGCATGGGCAATCTTGTAGGAAATTAATTTAGGATTTTCCCAAAAACTTGATTTCTTATTGATCAACCTTTTGAATATATAGAGTACAATGAAAAAAGGAAAAGAGATCTACCAAAAATAAATGTCTAAACATAAACCTAACAGAAATAGGAAACTAATATGCCAGATTTACGGGAGCTGGGTGGTCGCCCACACTTCCTGGGCGGTCGCCCACTTGTACAGACGATTCAACGTTGTTGAGGTTTGGAGCTGGGCGGTCGCCCACTTGGCCTGGGCGATCGCCCGCTTGTACAGACGATTCAGCGTTGTTGAGATTTGGAGCTGGGTGGTCACCCACTTGTACAGCAGCCGATTCTTCACACACTCCCTCAAGTTGAGCATGGGGATTAAGAATGCCCAACTTGCTAACGAGCAAATCAAACTGTTGCTTTCTAAGTGCTTTAGTAAAATATCGCCAGCTGCGTTTTGGTAGGAACATAGGAAGGAAAGATAAGGCCATCCGAAATGGCATCACAAACAATATGGCAATCTATTTCAATGTGCTTTGTTCGTTCATGAAAGACAGGGTTCTTAGCGATGTCTAGAGCCGGCTGGCTATCGCAAAAGATATTAATTGCCTTGGAATGATGAACACCATGACTCAGCAGTAATCCTTTTAACCATTTCAATTCACAAGTAAGGGCCACCATAGAACGATATTCAGCCTCGGCAGACGAATGAGACACAGTGTTTTATTTCTTCGTTTTCCAAGATATATGGGAATGACCAAGAAACACAAGTCATCCAGAAAGAGAGCGTCGAGTAATAGGGCAAGCGGCCCAATTCGAATCACACCATCCTTGTAGCGAGAGCTCACAATCAGTATAAAGAAGAATACCCTGACCAGGTGTGCTTTTGAGATAACGTACAACCCGTAATGCTGCATCCCAATGATCCTTGCGAGGTTCCTTCATAAATTGCGACAGAATATGAATCGAATATGCCAAATCTAACATTCTGGGTCATCCAGAAGATCACCAGTGGCAAGACCAAGTTTATGATTCGGTTCAATAGAAAAAACCGGATGGCTTTGCACCTAATAGCCCAACCTCGGATATAATGTCTAAGGTATACTTGCGTTGGCACAGAAATAGATCAGAGGGGCTACGAGCAACTTCAATGCCTAAGAAATACTTTAAGGAGCCAAGGTCCTTCATCTTGAAACATTCACTCAGGTACTTTTTAAAAGACTGTAAAGCAGCGGAATCGTTCCCATCTATAATAAGATCGTCAACATACACAAGTATATTCATATGAATTGTACCCTTCGTAAATGTGAAAAGGGAATAATCAGAATAAGACTGCAAGAATCCATAGTGTTACAAGGAAGCCACCAGTTTAGCAAACCAACAACGCGGGGCCTGTTTCAGGCCATAAAGAGATTTACGAATGCGATAAACCATATTTGGTTGAGAGGAATGAAAGCCCGGAGGAGGTTTCATGTAAAGCTCTTCCTGAAGATCACTATGCAGGAAAGCGTTATGCACATCCATTTGATGTAGTTCCCAATTATTTGAGGTAGCAATGGCAAGAAAGGCTCGAACGGTGACCATTTTCGCCACAGGAGTAAAGGTTTCCGTGTAATCAATCACTTCTTTCTGATGATTACCAAGAACCACCAAATGAGATTTAAGCCGTTCAACAGTACCATCAGACTTATATTTAATCCGATAAACCCACTGGCTACCCAGAGCATGCTTACCAGGGGTAGAGGAACCATAGTCCATGTGCCATTATCTTCCAAGGCACGAATTTCAGCCTGCATAGATTCCTTCCACCCATCCTGTGTCATTGCCTCATGAAAAGTCTTAGGCTCTTTAGCCAAGGTAATAGCTGCAAGGAAGCTATGATATTTCACAGAAAAACTGTCACAATTTATATATTGAGATATAGGATAAGGAGTATCTGAGGAGCCGATTGGAGTGGAGTGCTCGAGGGATGGACTTGCAGGAGTGACTATAGCAGCAATGTAGTCCCGAAGAAGAACGGATGGAACTTTCTTACGCATGCCCCTCCCTAAAGCCTCGATCTTGCTCAGATTGAGAGGATTCTGTCATAGAAGAAGATGAGACCTCCATAGAGGCAATATCTGCAGATACTGTAGTAACAGGTCCATGTACATTCGCAGGAGCCACTATCAAAGGTTCAGAGACAATATCTTCCATATCTGAATAATCAATAAAGGCAAAATCAGCCTCTTGGTTATGAATCTCCACTGAATCTGGGGTATGAGGCATTGTCGATAAATCACTGTAAGGAAAGATGGTCTTACAAAACTTCACATCCCGGGAGGCAAAAAATTTCTTTGTCTCTAGATCGAACAACTTCCTCCCCTTTTTGCCTAGAGGATAGCCCACAAATATACATTTTCGGCTACGACCGACAAACTTATCTCCCTTGGCCTTCTGATTATGGGCATAACACAAGGAACCAAAAACTTGGAGAGAGTCAAAGAAAGGCAATTTTCCGAACAAAACCTCATAGGGAGACTTACTACCTAACAGGGGAGTAGGAGTCTGGTTAATCAAATGAGCAGCAGTAAGAACTGCTTCACCCCAAAAGAAAATAGGTAAATGAGCCTGAAATCTAAGTGCTCTAGCACATTCAGAATATGACGATGCTTTCGCTCGACTTGACCATTTTGTTGAGGGGTACCAACACGAGATGTTTGGAAAATAATGCTAGAGGAAAAGAAATAATCAAGCATGCAATTAAATTCGGTACCATTATCCGATTGGACAACATTAATTTTTTGAGAAAACTGACGTTCTACCATTACAATGAAAGCCATAAACATACGAAAAACTTCAGTTTTATCAACTAACAAATAAACCCAAACAGCTCTGGAAAAATCATCCACCAAAGTTAAAAAATACCGTGCACCACAAGAAGAAGAATGTGTAGTAACCCGAAATTTATTTTAATTACTTATTATTAATTGATTTATTTATAATTGTCTTAGTAATTAAATTGTTTCTTTAAATTAAATTATTTGAATTACCTTTTAGATAAAAGGATTGGAAGTAATAGGCTTGAGTTATTATTTGACTAGAAATTGTGGGCTTGTTTTAATTGGGCTTGAGTAACCTTGTGGGCTTAGAAAATCTTATTATACTAGGATTAGAAAACCTACATATATAAATCCATTCTTAACCTAATAACCCTCATTAATTAAATCAATTAAATAAAGAAAAGAGAGAAAGAGGGAGGCGGCACCCTTGAAGACCGAATAGAGAGAGAGAACCGTGAAAGAGAACAGTGGTGGCGTGAAGTAAAGAAGAAGGAAAAAAAAAGCTGGAAGAAAAGCTGAGAGAAGACCAAACCAAAACCAAGGTAAAGGATTCGTTTCGTATCAATTATTGTTCTTGGATTTAAAACCTAGAAAACCCCTAGAAATTCTTGGGAGTTAATTAGGGTTTGTTTTATAATATATGAGTAATTAAGAATGATCTAAGGATATTTTGATAAAGGATTATTAATTGAAAACCAAATATTGATTAGGGTTTGGGTATGTAATCAAAGGAGTTAACCTAAGGTATTACATGCTAAGAATGGAAGAATCGATTAGGGTTTTGTGTGCGTGTGTCGTATGCGTATGTGAACCGTGTATGTGTTGTGTGCGTGTAGTAGGTGTGCCATGTGTGTTGTGCATTTACAGCAGGTGTGTGTGTGCTGTGTGTGCAGCGTGTGTGTGTTGGGTGCATGTGTGTGGGTATAGCCGAGTGTGTGTGTGTGTGCCGCGTGGGTGAGTTAGGGTTTAGTGTGTGTTTATGTGTGCTGAGAATAGTAGTTTTCTTACGCTGTGAATAGTGCTTGTGCGTGTGCTGTGAATAGTGCACTTAGAGTGAGAAAAGTCATAAAAAGAAATTGAATAAGGTTTAGTATAGAAAACCCTAGGGGTAATTTGGTAACACCTATGGGGAATTGGTTAACCTAAGAAGGAGTTAAGGAAGATTAACTTATAGGTTAACAAAAAAGATTAAAGAATGTTTGGGTTAGGTAATTAAGGATTACTTGTGCCCTAAGAAAATCTCTTTGCATGATTGTAGATTCGTGTGAGGAATAATTGCAAGGAAGTGCGAGCGATTAAGGTAAGGGATTACGTTCCATAACATTTGATCGTTTTCATATCCTTTGTGTTAGGATTCCTAAATTTCATAAAGTATACGCTACCAAGTGGCCGATAGTGATTTGTATTCCTTTGATGTGAGCGTTTACTTGGAATATCTTACCATTGATACGTTTTGTTAAATGTGTATCTGTGTTGATTGAAATTGATTTATGTGTTCTCGTACCTTGAACACTATATATGATAGTATTTCGTCAAATTGATGAGGACTTTATATGTTTTGGTCTAGTCAGATTGAAATGACCTTATCTTGGAATAAATGGGTCTAGAAAGATTGAAATGACCTCAATGTTGAATGAATGGGTCTAGACAGATTGAAATGACCTTAATGTAGAATGAATTGGTCTATTCAGACTGAAATGACCTTAATTCTATATATATAATTATCATGATGCATCAGAATAAGGGAGCGCTCTGATAAAAGCGTAGGGAACCTTATTCAACGATCACCTGAAAAGGTGTATCAGAGTCACCTAGATGAAAGGTGCACAAGTACTTGGAATTGACAGACATATGTGTATAAAATCTCTATCTGTTATTTGTAAAAGTGCCACTACTTGTTATTTGGAAAAGTATCTTTCATTGTCGTTCTCAGTATCTGAATTACTTATTGTACACGTTATGCTTTCGTTGATATATTCCTTGAACTCCGTTTGTTCCGGTCATCTCTTCCTAGAACCCGAAGAGATCCCGTATGAACTTACTGAGCATTGTTCGCTCACCCTTTCCTATTCTTTCCCCTCCCAGGTAATAAATGATTGGAGTGGATTGGCTGCACGTTTGGTGGCTTAGCGGCTATTGGAGTTCGAGTTATTATTTTAGAACATTATGTATTTATGTTGAGCTAGTGGATTGTACTAGCCATTGCACTTGTTACCGTTGTCAGCATTTAAGTTATTTCGAATTGTGGTTAGTATTTGAATTATGGTTTTAGTAGCCGTTGGAGGTTATTTTATTATCAATTAAGTATTATTATTCTTTATGGATTTTGGGGTCGTTACAGAATGAGTGTATGCACCCCACAAATCACAATGAACCTTCTCAAAAATTCTAGTGGACTTATGATCACTAATAGAAAAACTATCTCTAGATTGTTTAGCCCGAAAACACGTATCACAAGGTTTATGTAAACTGCCAGAAGTATGACTAACTGAGGGAAGAAGCTTTACTACATTCTCGGAAGGGTGCCCCAAGCGATTATGCCACAGCTCCTACACAGAAGGCGATCCGGTAACAGAGACATTATATGCTGAAGATGTGCCGCAAAAGTAGTAGAGTCCATCCCGCCTAACACCCATTCCAATCAGGTTCCTCGACAGGTCCTGTATAGCACACATAGAGGAGATAAATTGGACAGTGCAGTGAATATCGTCAGATAGTTGAGAAACTGAAATTAAATTGCAGCTTAAGTTTGGAATAAAAAGAACATGAGAGAGAGTAATGGTGTCCGTCAGACGAACGGATCCCTCTGTATGAGCCAAAACAGATGACCCATTAGGCAATCCGACAGGACAAGCCGGTATAGTCCAAGAATTAAGGAGACACGAGGCATTTCCGGTTACATGATTTGAAGCACCTGTATCAATTATCCATGAAGTTGAATCAAACATACCATGGAGACGATCATTTGAGATTTGAGAATTACCGACAAGGCTTGCCAAAGGCTGCCATTGCTCAGTTGTGAATGATGAAGAAGAAGCCACAAAAGAGGATCATACAGCGGCGGCACCAACAGTAACATGGCCACGATCTGGTTGTAGTTCCAGCCCTGCTACGAGAAGAACCCCTGCCTCGGCCATTTTGTGGATGACTACCGCCGCGTGCATTGGATTTGTTGTGTTGCTCAAGCCACCAATCCGGATATCCATGCAATTCAAAACATGTGGTATTGTCATGACCCATCTTCTTACAATTAGTACATATGAGATGCGATTTATCAGGATTGTCGCGACTACGAGCTCCACCTGTACGAAGGGCAAAATTAACCACATCTTCAAGAACATGTTTGGCAAGATGAACCCGCTCATCTTGAGCCACCAATTTATATGCCCTGTGAAGACTGGGAAGAGGATCCATAGATAAAACATTGGTGCAAGTATTGGCATGATATTCGGAATTCAGACCCATAAGAAATTGATGAAGCTTGCCTATCTCTCTGCGATCGGCATGTTGTTGAGCAGCCGTCCAGTTGTTACAACAAGTGCAATTAATCAAAGGTTCATGACTATGGAGTTCTTCCCATAGCCCAGTTAATTTGCCAAAGTATGTGACCACCGACATGCCCTTAGTTTGCTCACAACGAGCAATCGATGCATTTAATTGTTGAATACGTGGACCATCAACCTCAGCATACCGATTTTTGAGAGAGTCCCATAAACGTTTAGCATCTCTAAATTTGAAGAGAGTACTTTTAACATTAGATTAAATAGTATTCATGATCCAAGAAATCAACATGGCATGAATAGTATTCCAATCAGAGATGGTGCAGGGAAGAACAGGTTCAGTAATCGTACCATCTAGAAAACTAAATTTTCGGCGACCTTTAAAAGCTGTTTGCATACCGCTGGCCCAATGATCGTAATTTTCACCATTGAAACGAGTAGGAGTAATAAAATCTCCTGGCCTATCCTGAGGACCGAGGTAAAAATGAGAATTATATTCGATTTTAGGGGGATTATTGACGATAGCATCGTTTCCTACCATGGATTTAGACTTGTGTATGATGCCGCTCTGATACCATGTAGGAAATTAATTTAGTGTTTTCCCAAAAACTTGATTTCTTATTGATCAACCTTTTGAATATATAGAGTACAATGAAAAAGGGAAAAGAGATCTACCAAAAATAAATGTCTAAACATAAACCTAACAGAAATAGGAAACTAATACGCCAGATTTACGGGAGCTGGGCAGTCACCCACACTTCCTGGGTGGTCGCCCACTTGTACAGACGATTCAGCGTTGTTGAGATTTGGAGCTGGGCGGTCGCCCACTTGGCCTGACCGCCAACTTGTACAGACGATTTAGCGTTGTTGAGATTTGGAGTTGGGTGATCGCCAGCTTGACCTGGACGGCCGCCCACTTGTACAGCAGCCGATTCTTCACAAATCTCGTTAAATAAGCTAACGTGTGATGGCATCTCAATTTTTTAAAGCTTTAGGCGACAACAAAAGCATTCTTATAAAAAAAGTACTTAGGCGACCGCTTTTCTCATCACGTTAGCTTTACGTGACTGCTTAGGCGATTGTTTTTCTCGTCGCGTTATCCTCTTGCGACGACTTTTGGCCATCACAAAAAGTATTTTTTCTATAGTGAAAAGACTTGGTTTTAACTTGTGTGCATGTTATTAGCAGAAAAACAAACATAGATTTTTTTCAAAGGTTAATATTATAAAACCAAAATCCAACTAAGATGATACCAAAATATCAAATTGAAAACATAAAAAAATCTCTTACAATCCAACAATATAAAAATATGAGAGTTTGTCCCGTGCGGTGTGGTGTGAACGGTGCAGAGGGGAGAGAGAATGGATCCGTACCGTAGAGTCAAAGAAGAGAATGGATCGTATTACACTTTTAGGGCAGCGCTTAACTTCTTAAAAGGCATTATTTTGGGGTTAAAAATAAAAATAAAATAATAAAAAAGTGCGAGACGTTTTGTCACATTCCGCCTTGTCACGCGTCCTAAACGTATGTCCCAAATAAGCCTGCTTTTATTTAGGCTTAGAATAAACTATCCCATTCGGTTTCATTTGTATGGTGAGATAAGTCGTCCCGACGAGACCGTCTGACAACTCTACTCATGATTAGCCCTCCACTAATATACCCATCTCAAGTTTATTTAGCAATACTGAAGACAAATTCTAAAAACTGGAATTTCTCTAGTAATATTAGAAATTTTCTTTACAGTTTCGAACCGACCTTCTTAGAGAACAAAATTTGGGCTAGAAAATATGCCAAAGAACTGCAAGAAAGATACTCAAGACTAGTTCTAGCCAATAATTTGATACTCACTAGCTTGTGCTTAATTAGACCTGGCAATCGGATCGGGTCGTGTTAAAATGGGTAACGGGTTGAAGCGGGTAACGGGTTGAGACGAGTAATATTTGTTACAACCCATTTAACATACGGGTCGAATGAAGCGGGTCGACTCGGATAACCCGATAAGTTCAACTCTTTTTTTTTTCTTTTGAATTACTCGACTAGAAAAACTAATGACCCGACGGTGGGGGTGGGGGTGTGGTGGGGGCGGGGGTGGTAGTAGTGAGTGGGGTGGGGGGTGGGGAGTAGGGGTGGGGTTGGGGTGGCTAAAAATATATTTAAAATGTTTAATTTTTTTTTGACCCGGGGGGGTGGGGGTGAAATTTGAGTTGGTTAAAAATAAACTTAAAATGTTTAATTTTTTTTTTGACCCGGGGGTAGGGGTAGGGTTGGGGTGGGTGGTTAAAAATAAATTTAAAATGTTTAATTTTTTTTTTTCACCCGGGGTGGGGGTGGGGTGGGGGTGGGGGTGGGGGTGGGGGTAGGCGTGGGCGTGGTGGGTTGGTTAAAAATAAATTTTAAATGTTTAATTTTTTTGACCCGGGGTGGGGGGTAGGGGTAGGGGTGGGGCTTGGGCGGGGGGTGTGGGGTAGGGGTGGGGTGGAGTGGTTAAAAATAAATTTAAAACATTTTTTTTTTTTTTGACCCGGGGGGTGGGGGGTAGGGGGTAGGGGTGGGGCTAGTTATGGGGGGGGTAGGGGTGGGGCTGGGGTGAGAGCAGCCCAAAAAGCTTGCAGTTTGGCGTATTATTACCTGAGTCAAAACCCCAAAGCAAGGCCATTAATGAGTAACGTGGTTGAGACCTTAGAGCCTTTACAAAGTAGTAGGGGGGTAGGGGTGGGTGGGTGGCAGGGGGCAGTTAAAAAAAAATTAAAATGATTTTTTTTTCCCGACGTGGGGGGGGGGGGAGGTTGTTAAAAAAAATTAAATGATTACATTTTTTCTTATCCGATGGGGGGGGGGGTAGGGGTTGGTGGGGTTGGGTGGGGTAGGGGGCAGGGGATTAAAACTAAGTTTATTTGGTTAATCTTTCTATCAATATAAATATAACGGGTTGAGACGGGTTGACGAGTTGACCCGCTTAAATTTAACGGGTTAAAGCGGGTAACTCGTTTCAACCAAAAATTGTTAATGAGTCGGGTCAGGTCGGGTAATTAACGAGTTTAGTTGAGCGGGTTCTTGGATAATGAGTAAAAATTGACAGGCCTATGCTTAATCTAAAACGTAAAGGAAAAGAATAGACAGGAAGGACGGAAAAATGGTGTTATGAGAAGTCTACACGTTTTATAAATCAAAATAAACACTAAAGGTTTTACCTATAAGATAGTCAAGTAAAAGGAGACTAAAATTTCATAAAGGGCCTTAATAATATTCTATATTTCCAAGAATAAATGTTGCACTATGACTTTATTAATCAAATAACTGTGTTGAGCATTGAGAAGTTAGGGTTTTGAAATTTGATTCAAGGTTATGGGGAACCTTTTCTAAACCTTTTGATCCCAAAATTTTGAGTATCATACTTTGATGCAGTATGAAGGCACGGAAGGAACAACAGCCTGGGACACAGACGGGGACTCAGCAGTAGACAACCAAAACTTCAGCAACACATGTTTCCTTTTCTAATTTAGTTGTTTCCTTATTTTATTTAATGGTATTTTAGGACTGTTATTTTATTAATATTTTGATTTATTTTCAATTAGGTTTATTTTGGGTAGGGTTCTAGAATAATCCTAGGTTTAGTATTTAAACAGCCGCAGAGCTCTTGTTTTAGACAGCGATTGATTTTGAAATTATGAAAATGTAATTTTGCTGTGAGCAACTATTATTGAGGGTTTAAATCCCGTCTTGTTTTCTTAAATTCCGTTCAGTCATTCCTCTCATTCTTATATAACTTCTGTTCCCGTTATCATTTGCCTAATTGAAAATCAATCAAAATATTAATAAAATAACAGTCCTAAAATACCATTAAATAAAATAAGGAAACAACTAAATTAGAAAAGGAAACATGTGTTGCTGAAGTTTTGGTTGTCTACTGCTGAGTCCCCGTCTGTGTTCCAGGCTGTTGTTCCTTCCGTGCCTTCATACTGCATCATACTTTCACACACATCGATCTATTCCCAATGCTCAACATGTAACATATTATTATCCATAAACTTTGCCAACATATTATTTAATCCTAAAATAAATATTTTATGTTTAAAAACATAGTCAAATTTTAATTTTAGTGGTTAACATGATTTAACTTTGATATTTTTTTTCAACAGCTTAATAAAATTTTGAAAATTGATAGTGATATACAATTAATAATTAGGAAAAAATGAAAAAAAAAATCAGCCAACTATTCATTTTTTTATTTGATCACAAAACTCATTTAATTTGCAACCAACACATCTAACTCATTTATTATTGCGTCCACATTCACTTTCATTAACGTTGTCAAGTTTTTTCTCATTAAATAGTTAAGTTCAATGCGTGTGACCAACGTTTGAGGGGTGGAGGGAATAGAATAATCAGTACATAAAATCAATTCTTTGAGGAAAAAAAAAACCATTTCCTTTCTTGAGATCTCTCTTATAGCATTCACAATGGGAGTTTTTATAAACTTTTTGTTTTAATGGAAAAACTATTGAAAGCTTTTTATCATTGTGGAAAACATTCAAGTGCTCTTTGCTAAGGAGCAACTCTGTATACCAAAGAGATCTTTGCTAAGGAGCAACTCTTTATACCAAAGAGATCAACGTAAAATCTAAGTTTCTCCTTACTGTATGGAGAAACGGGTTTTTTAATATCCAGAAACCTTCAAAATGAATATCCAGAAAATCAAGGTCAAGGCCAAAGCCAATAAGCAATTTCTGGATATGCATCTAACACATTTCTGGATATACATTCACATACTTCTGGATATGCACCTAACACATTTCTGGATTACCAGTTTAAAGTTTCTGGATACTCATTTTGAATGTTTCTGGATATTCATTTGATAGTTTCTGGATATACATTTGAAGGTTTCTTGATACTCATTTTATAGTTTCTGGACATGGCCAATTGTGTGTTTCTGGATATTCAATTTGGTAGTTCTGAATATTAAAAAACCCGTTTCTCCATACAGTATTGGAGAAACGCGTTTCTCCGGAGACCTACTCAGAGATCAAAGAGTTACTTTTTGTGAGATTCAATTATGTTAATCATTATCAATGCAAAAACCTTTTAATAATTAATTTAATAGGACATGCGAGGACCACAAAACAACTATGAAGAAAGTTTTACCATTGTGGGATGTTGGACTCTTAAGTCTTTTAGTCCCAGTATGATACGTTCAACATGGATAAGACTTGTAGTTGGATAAGATGATGAGATACAATTCATATGGGATTGTAACTCGGTACTATCATCTACTATATATTTTAGGCTTTTGTAGACTAAAATATACACAACAACAAACCATATAGATCTCAGTCAAAATACTGTCTCTAGGCTACCATTGAGAGCCTTGGAAGATGAGAGTGGAATCATAGCTAGATGCCCGACTTTGTGGTATCGGCTCGATGAGAGAAGCGTGATAATTGCAGGCACAATCGTTCGTGGGTTCGTAGCACAGGCAGAAAGTCTTCCGCAAGGGCAATTAAGACTAATCATCATGACGTAATTCGTTGTATCCATTATTGTTATTAGTCCTTCATTGGTATCAGAGCCAATTTGTTTGTGCTCACCATTGAACGGATTAAATTGCATAATTTTCGTTTTTGTATTTTTAGGTCAAAATACGAACCAAGTGGGTTTGATAATTTGATGTCCAATTTTTGATCCGTTTTGTGTGAATCATATATGCATGCGTAGCTCATAATATCTAGAAAACATATTCGAAAATTGTTGTATATGGCCGAGTCAATTTGGAGTAATTGCAATTTAAATTTTCGGATTTTGTGAGTTTTTTCGAATGTTCATGGCTGTTTTTGATGATGTTAAATTCAGATCTAATAAAAAGTGTTAACATAAGTTTTGTTCTTCTCTGTGAGATCTTTTCATAGCCAGTTTATTTGTTTAATTTGGATAAAAAACGAGTGAGATATGGTCATTCAAATATTGGTTCGCGGAATTTATCCGCTGAAAAACCCATCTCAAAAGGTTGATATGAACACCATTAATGGCGGACGATCACTTTGATCGCAGCGGTTGAGCTTCAAGGAGAACTCACCTGAGCCAGTGGAGCATACCGTCGGAATCGCCTTCCACGGTGGATCGCGATGCCACAAGTTTCTCCGCTAAAGAAGCATGAATGAATGGCGTGTGGTCCGCACTCTCCGGCATCAAACGTGAGACTATTTTGGTTCTTATGTTGAAGAGGGTTGCCGTTTGGCTGCTGGTCTAGAATGGGCTGTTTGGTTGCTACATGAATTTGGTTTGTTTGGGCATGAAAAAGTTTTGACCTATTTGACCAGATTTTGATCGACATTGACCTATATCTCCCGGCCGTCGTTGTTAACACCTCCGGCATGTGGGCCCTGTGTTTTTTACGTTCTCAGTTCAATGGTGAACTCAGATTAATTTAATTCTGCCCAGAAATATGTTTTCTGGATTTATTGTAATTATATTTATTTGTATTAAAATCATTAAAAATAATTATAATTTCTAGAAATTTTGAAATTTTTACTGTGCATTTAATTTTCTGCCATAACATGCTAAGATTTTTGTTATAATTTTTTTATGATCAGAATATATATTTTCTGGAATTTTTAAGTATTTCACTGCATGATAAATTCAGGAAAAATAGTTTCGCTATTCAGAAAAATCCGAAATATTTTCTGTATGTTTAAAATAATGTTATACATAGTAGTAAATTATTCAATGAATTTATGTTGAACAGAAATCTATTTTCTATATTTTTGTATGTGCTTTTATGTGAAGTTTATTTATCAGACTGGAAAATATTAATCAGAAAATTGTGAAATTTTTATGTTGTTTAATTGCATGATATTGCACCGTTCTGATTTTTTTCAGATTTTTTGGCTTATCTAAAATATTTATATGCTTTAAATGTCATTTTATGAGATATTTTTCACAAATAAATTTGCATGAAAACTATATCGGGACTACATGAGACCCGGTGAAACTTTTTCGGACATGTTGGAATTATTTTAGAGTGAAACCTATATGATAAATTCGTTCTATCTTGTTTTATTTTTGTTCAAATATTAATCCATACTCCCTCCGTCCCATAAAAGCTTACCCGTTTACTGTTGAGAACGGAAAATAAGGAATAATGTTATTAAAGTAGGAGTTGTGAGTGGGTAGGAGAAAGAATGAGTGGAGAGAATAGTAAATTTGAAAAGTGTTGTGAGTATGACAAGTGGGTCCCATGAATAAAGAAGTATTAAAAAGTTTCCTTTTAAGGAAAGTTTGACTTTAAGTGGGATGCCCAAAATAGCAAAATGGGTAAGATAATATGGGACAGAGGGAGTAAATATTTTAACGTTTTTCATGCGCGGGTCGTGATTATGAGCCTCGCAGATTTTCCTTCTAGTCATGTTAAATGAGATTATATTTTTGGATTGAGTTTTTAGAACAAAAAGTGAATTATTATGTATGCTTAATGTCACCTTATGCAACTTGTAAATAGTGAAATAGTACCTATAAATGTGAGTAGCCTAACAATTATTCTCTAGTTATATGAGCTAGAGATAGATGAAAAATGGAAACTGTGATGACTTAATTCATAATTGGGTAATAGTGCCCTACCTAATAAAATTGTCATGTGATAGATGTACACGCTTAATAGTATTGACTGTTGAGAATCATGTAAATCAATCCAATTTATTTCGCAGTTCATGACCTGCCTAATAAATTAGGAAATGTGTAATAATGATCACCCTAGTTTGCTAGGTAATACATCTTTTAAATGGTTAAGTACCATGTGTGATAAAGTTCAAATGGTTAATTGAAGATAAGAGACAATTCAATGATGAACAACTTCATTGGATGTTGGGAAAGACTCATGAATTAAATCCTTAGGGGATGTCTCATCTAATAAGCAAAAAGTATAAAGTGGTCATTCGTTGACTACTAGACTTGTGGAGTACCTTGAGACAGTTATCGTTCTGACTCATACGACTCAAATTGAACTTTTATTAGATGTTTTCTCAGAATAAGGTAACTGAGATAGAGCGTGATGAACAAAGTAGTGCAATGAGTGCATACCTTATGATTTTATGATATCTTCCTTAGAGGTTTGCATATGCCATGAGGGCTGGAATGCAAGAGACAATCATAAAAGATAACAGATCATTAAGTACCACAAGAATAAATGAAAGTAGCTAGAACAACAATTCTTACACTTATGATATCATAAGTGAGTCGAATTTGTCTTAAATTGACGAAAGTTTCATAAGATCCTAAAACTCTCAAATGATGTTTGTTCTCATGAATTGATGTTGAAGCTCTCCAATGTGAATAGTAGGTTTAATCTCAATTGAATTAATGTGGAAAGTTTAAGTAGGATTTGTAGATTATTTTTGTGTTATTAGAGGTACTAGAAGAGACTTTCCATGAAAAGACAATATTATCATGAAATCAAAGGAGTCGACTTGTGTTGACTTTTGTTGCGGAGTGTACGGATATTGATTTTATATAATGTATTCTATGTGCCTAGAACATGATATGATCTGCTGTCTATGTAATTAGCGTGCTTGAGCTATAATGGCATTTGACTTTAGTGGTAGTTTTTTAGACAATTCCATTGAAAATAGTAGTTCTATTGGGTTTTGAATGTTAGTCAACCAAATTATGTTAAAATTAGTTTTTAATATATTTCTCTTATATATTTATTCTTATATGACTGTTGATTCTTATGAGTTTAGATATTGCTAGAATTAGAATTTATTGGGATATGTGGGGAGATATTTAGAGTAAGCTTATTAGGATTTTTTCTAAATATCGACTTATAAATGTATAATCATATTTGACAAATAGATGTCAAAATGTCTTTATCGTAAGACAATTAGATTAACATAATCCTTAATTCATTCGGACAAATGTGAGGCTTTGAAAGTTAAGACATGTTATCATATATCATATTTTCTTACTTTATCGATAAATATACATGAGATATTTATATTTACCTTTAAACTCATAGTTATTAAACGCTTGATTTATTTAAGTATTTTTTTAACAATGATTGAGAATGAAAAGGATAAGAGTCTAAGTGATCTTATGACATACCATTTTTATGTATATTTATTTGATCAGTTGTAGAATTGTGTGAGAAAATATGTGATACATGTGTAGTTGATGATTATTTTTCTTCGGAACAAAATGGTGTTGCAAAGATAAGTACTCATATGATGCTTCAATGTTAAGGTAGATGTTAATGTAATATTTTCTCAATTCTGTTTGAGAAATTGATTGCAACTTCATCCTAAACTTAATGTCTTACAAGTCAGTAACTCTTGAGAGTTATGGAAGGTTAGAAGCTCAATTGGAGTATCTATACCTCTTAATTATCACAAGTTTTATACAATACTTCCAATCATGTTTGGAAATATTTCTCTAAAGAAGGCATGTGTGATTTCATAAGGGTTATATTATGTATGGTAAATAACTTGTTGTAATTAATGACTAAATTAGGATTGCATGACCTTTTTGACTTCTCTAGGCGAAGGTGGGGAATTGTCTCTACTTAATCAGTTGTGATAGCCTGCGAGAGTCGAAATGATATTTTTTCTAGTGGGTACTTTATTCCAGTGGGAGTATGTTGTTCGGTCGAAACCTAACGGTTTATTTATATCCGCAAGCGCACTTGCTATTGTAATATAGCGGGTGCAAGTACGAGTCGATCCCACAGAGACAGGGTTTACTTTAGGAAATATTTTTGTCTTTAGAAATTATAGAAAAGATTGGGGGGAGATAAAGTTTGTTTTTAGAAAATAGAAAGAACATAAACAGAAAATACTTTAATTAAATTCTTATAAAACGAAGCATTCTTGGGATTGGAAATCATACACATAATCTTGTTCATCAAATCGTCATTGTCTTAGAGATAAAGATTTTCATAAAAAGCAAGGATGATACGTTCGGCTTGCACTACTTCTCACGGTCAAGCAAGTAGTGTTGTATTCTTCACTAATTATGTCCTAACTGTTTGAGATTTCCGTTTATGGTGCTCCCGCCCTGTCACAAACGGGCATTCCGGCTTATCTCTAGCTGACCATAATTAGTAAGAACCCTTTAAGAACGAGAGTCGACATATTTTCCATCAAAGGAACATCCCTAGGCCGTTGAACTACTTTCGTGATCAATGGAACCTAGTTTCTTTATATGGTTCCGTCAATCGAGATTCTCCGCTAGGTACTTCTCTCAATTGACTGAATCATACAATTTGGATGTCTCCAAAATGTAAGGCATTTAGAGAATAACATAAAGAAATTGTTTAGATGAAGATAGAAGACAAGACTTTTCATTTTTAGATGATGAACATGTATGTTTTTGAGTTTCCAACCCCAAGAATAAGGGGGATTTACTCACTAGCCATCTATAACATATAAGCAATTAAAATAAGAGATAGAGTAAGAAGAACTTATGATGAAAGTAGAAGGCAAATGCTGGAAATAATGCTTCACTTTATTGCTTTTCTCCAAAGTAACTCCAAGAACAAACTATGAACTTTGATCTTCAAATCTCTTTGGAAATTGTTATCACAAGTATTTGTATTTTCTATACTATGAAGTATCAGTAATTTCTCTCTAAAATTCGGTATCTATGACTGATTACAAGGGTCCTATTTATAATTGGGAGGAGACTCTTCAAGAAGGTGCCATCAAAAGGTGCCTTTACATCTGCAGTCATGATTATGCACGGCCGTGTCAAGGATTTTACACGGCCGTGCACCCTTGGCGCCAAAATTGAATTTGAATTGGGAAGACTTGCACGGCCGCTCCGAAACTAGTTGCACGGCCGCTCCGAGGTTGGCACGGCCAGGCTACTTTCTTGCTCGGCCACTCCATGGATTTGGGACCAAAGATGGCCGGCCATGGCCTATGATGCACGGCCGCTCCAGACTTTGCTGCACGGCCGCTCCTCCTGGGTTTCAGCTTGTGTGTTCATTTTGCTTGGTGCTCCTCCATCCTTTTGGACCAAAGTGTCCAAGTATCCTTGTGATATAAAAAGATCCTAAAACCTTTCTTAAAATGCAAGAAATATACCAAAAAGCGTAAAATCTAAATAATATGAAAAAGTAACTAAAAAGCACTTAAAATGAAATGAGAAATGATGATTTATTCGTGTAAAAGCATATAAAACTTAGGATAAATGACTATATAATAGTCACTTATCAAACTCCCCCACACTTAAGCTTTTGCTTGTCCCCAAGCAAACTTAGAATGAAAATACGGAGAGGGAGAAAAGAAAAGAAAGGAAAGGATGATCCCTCAGAAAATAAAGTAGTAAGCCCTAAATGCCTTTTGGATAATGCCTTCGTCTTTCTAGTCATATTTTGTATACCTTTAGAAATTATTTAGAAAGAATCATTTTGGGGATATTTTCAAATAGATAAAATGTAAGACAATAACCTAATATAGCATATATAGAATTTGATCAAGTAAAACATGCTACAAGGATAAATCTTAGATACATTCTTGGTAAAAGAAAAACTTTCACTCTTTTGAGTGATTTTCTTGCGAAAATGAATTTATTTCTTTAAAATGTACAAAGGAAAGTATAAACATTTATTCACAAACTAGAAGTTCCCGAAGAATTGCATTGCATTTTTGAATCACAAGGGCGAAAAAATGGATGATGGTAGTGGAAAAATCTCATCAAAGTTTCGACAAATTTATCTTATTTTTGCACGTGTTATATTTTTGCAAAAGACCTTAGTTATTTTTTATCCTTTCAAGTAGGAGACATTGTGGCTGCGAACCCCATGTTCCTAATACTTAGATCAAGAATACTTTCGGATATTACTCCCACTTGGCAAGGAAACATCGTCGCAGCGAACGCCGTGCTCCGAGCTACTTAGGAAGTAATAGGTTTCTTTTTGCTTTTAAGGGTAGGTGACAAAGTCACTCTTTTTAGCAATAAGATAAAGATGTCTAACTTTGAATTGATTAGTGGAAATGGAAATATGAAATTTTGATGAAGGTGTGTGATCCAAAAGATGCAAAACAAAGGGTGCTTCTAATAAGGGAATAAATATTTAATAAAGAAAAAAGATGTACAATCTTAATGAAATATTTTTAATATATTTTTCATAAAAATGACCAAGTATAGATTGCTAAAGATTTCTTCTAATCAAATGTTTTTTTCTTGATAAAATCCTATATTTTGCTTTACTAATTATGAGGCTTTCAATTATTTCTAAAAATATCCCTATATTTTTCTTCTTATAAATTTCTAAGTTTATAGAAAATATGAGAGGAAAGACAAATAGGCATTATTCTAGGGCAAATGGCAAGCATAGAAATAATAATTATGGATCATCATAGGGATTTATATATATATATTTTTTTTATATACTATTATACATGCATAAATGAAAATGCAACTAAGTAAAAAGAAAAAATTACACTAGAAAGCAATTAAATCTAATCTAAAAAGCAAGTAAATTTAGTCTAGAAAGCAAGTAAAAAGGATAGATATACCCCCCCACACTTGAAATGAACATTGTCCTCAATGTTTTAAAGAACAATGTCAAATCCCGGGAGGGTAAAGAAAAAAAAAACTTACTAGTAAAAACTTACGGGTATGATGGTGGTTGCGGAAAGTCATCCCAATTGTTGACCCCATAGTTGTAGATTGTGTTCACTTGCCTTTGAATCGTACTCACACGATCTTGTATATCATTCCGGAAGTAATGGAATTCATTGTTGAAGTTGTCAAACCGAGTCATTATTTGATTGTTTTGAAGCTCGATCCGGTCAAACCTTTCATTAAAATCCGATGGAAATTGGGGTTGGTTGGGTTGATGTTGCTCTCTCTCTTCTTCTTCTTCTCCTTCTTCTTGGTTCGCTTGACTTGATTGGCCCTCCCCATAGTTCATGGAATTAGGAAAGATCCATGTTTGGTTTTGATAAGTTAGGGCCTTGGGGAGGATGGGACTAGGCAAAACAATGTAAGGCGTTTTACCCGGCCCTACCAACCAATTGTATTCCCCACGTCCTCTATCCGAGATCATTTGCATATTTCGCAAAGTTGGAATATCCAACTTTGTTGATCCTGAAACCGCAATTTCACTATCGGGCCTCACCCACCGAAAATGGAGACCAAACAAAGTGATAATACCTCCAATGTGAATCTCCCCATTGAAAGTTGGAGAGACGATATCACTAAACAACTCAATCAAGAAATGGCTTAAATTCACCCTCCTATGAGCCCTCACCAAAGACCATAACAAAAATAACTCCTTCTTATTCACCGTGCCTTTATCTTCCCTTGCAAAAACAGTGCATGCGTAGAATCTATGCATAATCCGAAGAACGGGATGGATAATAGACGAGTCTTTTGCGGTTCTAGACTTGAAGGATGGAATTCCGGTTATTTGCTCCCAAAACACATTCTCCCTAAACTCTATGGGAAAATCCGTTTCATAATTTGTGTAGGCGGGCCAACTCAAAATTCTGTTTATGTCAAAAGAGGTGAGGTGAAACTCCTCTCCACCAAGCCTAAAATATAAGTGTATCAATTGATAGGGCTCCCCCGTATCTCCACAAATTTCCGTAGTAACATCCTTCCTCAAAGTGCACAAGAACTCTAAAGTGATCCTTTCATAAGTCTTTGCATGCAATTCAAGAAAACCACCACAATCAAACCCGGTGTGAAACCTTTTCACATTTGAATAGATATCTAAGGTTTTGAGGGCATCAATATCCGGGAATTGGGTTGGCCTAATCCTTTTTTGACGAAGGGCGGTGAATCTAGCCACTTCGGATGGCTCTCTAAACTCAATACCCAAATTATTGAGTGTTGGGTTCAGACTAGGGGTAGGAGATGGTTCCTTTCGGGACCTTTTCGAACCCCTTTCAGTAGCCTTTCCCTTACCCTTCCTTCCTTCCATTGAAAATTTAAAGAAATATACGCAAAAATTTAGCTAGAGGAAGAAGAAAGTAGATTACCCGGATCTGAGCTTGAAAAGCTTGTAATCTTCGATGAACAGCCACTAGACACCCAAAAGCTTCTTCCTTGCACCTTAATTCGGAGTAATCCTTCTTGAATTTATGAAATGGGTGAAGGGTTTTGGATTTTCGGAATTGGGGTTTTAGGAGGGTTTTGGGATGATTTTGATTGGAGAGAAGTGATTAACTGGTAGATTTGAGGAGGATTGAGGGTTGTATTGTGAGTAGAAATGGTGGAGGAGTGGGTTTTTAAAGTGGGTGGAGCGGAGGATTTGAGGGAGAAGGGAAGAAGATGAAGTGAATGAGGGAGGAGGGAGAAGGGTGCGTCTTTTGACTGAAACGACGCAACTTCCCAGACGCCTTGCACGACCGTGTCAAGGATTTTGCACGGCCGCTCCCTTTGCTGAGTCAACCCGTTCTGACTCGATATGAACTGCATGGCCGCTCCAAGATGTGCTGCACGACCGTGCTATACAGTATTCACCATTTTTAATTTTTTTCTTTTTCTCTTATTTTGGGTATACCTACAAAACAAAGTTAGCACAACAATACTAAAAATAAAAAATGAAATAAAATAAAGTAAAAATAATAAAAATACAATAAAGCAAAATAATCCATCGGTTACCATCCCGATGATGCTTGTTTTAGGTCCTTAGCTCGACCCCTTCCCGATAGTAGGAGATGCATGATATTTGGTTGGCCTTTTGTCATTGACAACTTGCCATTGCAACCCTTCCGGAGTAATGAGTATCTTTTGTGGTAGACATTTCTTCCATCCCGATTTCTTGGGTAGAAAAAGTGACCTATAGTCTTTGCATCTTCGAAAATTCGAAGTGACCTCCTTCTTTGTTCTTTTTGAATTTTTCACTGCATTGTTAGTTTTGGGACATGCAGAAATATCTAAAGCATTATTTTTATTGCAAATCAAAGGTTCAATATCTATTTTCATTCCTTCCTTTGATTTTGGTTCCTCACCCATTAAATCTTCTTCACTAGGAATCCAATTTTCTTCACTAGGGGTGTAGGTCTCTTCATTTGGGGTCCAATTTTTTTCACTAGGGGTGTAAGCCTCGAAATAGGGATCTTCGAGATTTGACCTATGCATACTAAATTCGACCCTTTCTTTTCCTATATTTAGGGAAAATGTGTCATTTTTTACATCTATGATTGCCCCCGCAGTGGCAAGAAATGGCCTTCCTAGAATGACGGGAATATAATGGTATTCCGCCATATCTAAGATAACAAATTCGACAGGGATGATCAAGTTCCCTACTCGACAAGGCAAGTTTTCCATAATACCAACGGGGTATTGAACGGATCGGTCTGCCAATTGGAGAGTTATGGTTGTGGGTTTGAGTTCCCCTATACCAAGTTTCTCGCTAACCGATAATGACATTATACTAACGCTAGCTCCTAAGTCAAGGACAGCATTATCTATGTTTATTCTGCCAACACAACAAGGAATGGTGAATGTACCTGGATCCTTTAATTTCGGAGGGTCTTTATTTTGCAAAACAGCGCTCACTTCCTCCGCCAACATAACATTCTCATTTTCTTCTAGCCTTTCTTTCTCAAAAATTAATTTTTTCAATGGTTTAACGGCTAAAGGCATATCTTCATTTTTTCTAAAATATGGAATGTTGACATTAATGGCATCTAGGTTATCAAGGAATTCATCATAATCCTTGTCTTCCTTTTTAGGGGATTCTGTCCCTGAACTAGTCTCAATCATCGAAGGGATTGGACTATGATCAATATTTCTAGGGCCTTCATTTATCCTTTCTTGCTCATCCATAGTCTTTACTATGTTGACTTGCTCATTTGGCCTTTGAGGTTGGCCGGGAAGACTCCCTTGTGGCCTATTCATTGGGATAGCCTGTTGAGCTTGCTGAGTTTCTAGCATCTTATTATGCGTTGCTAAGTTATCCAACCTAGCATTTAGAAGTTTAAAGCACTCCCTAAATTCATTATTGACCTTTTCTTGGGAATTTTTATTTTCCACTACGAAATCCATTATAAGGTCCAATTTAGATTTAGGGGGGAAGGTACTTGCATTGTTGTTGAAATTCTTAGGTGCAAATCCCGGGGGTTGTGTAGATGGTTGCGGGTTAAGAACGTTATTATTCTTATAGGAAAAGTTGGGGTGATTCCTCCATTCGGGATTGTATGTATTAGAATACATCCCCCCCTTTTGTCCAAAAGAATTTACAAAGTTCACTTGATCGTTAGAAGTAACGTCAAGTAACTCGCAGTTATCCGTACTATGTGAGTTAGACCCACATAGTTCACATAACACATTTACACTAGCAATGGGATTGACATTAAGATTTTCAAATTTTTTTAAAAGCATGTCAACTTTAGAAGAGAGAAGAGTAACTGCATCAACATTATATTTACCGGGCGTACCTTGTTGTTGCTCCCTCTCACTTGACCATTGGTAATGGTTCAATGCAATGTTCTCGATAAGGTCGTATGCCTCATCGACTCCTTTGTTCATCAATGCTCCTTCTGCAGCGGCATCAATGGTCTCTCTTGTTTTGAATATGAGACCGTTGTAGAAGGTGTGAACAATCAACCACTTTTCAAGCCCGTGGTGGGGGCACATTCTGAGAAGTTCCTTGAACCGCTCCCATGCATCATACAAAGTCTCACTATCCGTTTGACAGAAGTTAGTGATCTTTGTGCGTATCTGGGCAGTTTTGCTTGGTGGGAAAAATCGACCAAGGAATGCTTCTTGAATTTGGTCCCATGTCGTCAATGAATTTTGGGGGACCGAATTCAACCATTGTTTCGCCTTATCCTTAAGAGAGAAAGGAAAAAGGCGCATCCGAATCGCTTCCGGGGTAACATTCTGAATACGTGTGGTATCACAATATTCAAGGAATGTTTGGATGTGTATCTTCGAAAGCGGTGCCGCTATATTGGTTATTCATAACCATATGTAGTAGCTACGGCTTTATTTCAAAGTGTGCCGCTCCGGCATTCGGCACAACAATAGGGGATCTAGTTCCCAGGGTGCTTGGATTTACAAAGTCCCGTAGGGTCCTAGCCGGTGTTTGTGGTTCTCCTTCCATATGTTTCTTCAAAGTTTCTCTAAATCTTCTTAGTCTTTCGTGAAAGCTTCTTTCGGGTTCCGGATCAAAATTGTCAAAGTATGTCCGAGTCCGTTTCATACACTAAGAGAAAAACACTTAGAGAAAGATTAAACGCAACAATATATCGGAAGAGAAAGCAAAATAGTAAAAACAAAATAAAAACTAAAAATTATGTAGTAAAGACAAAAATAAAAGTAAACCGTTGTCCCCGGCAACGGCGCCAAAAACTTGTTCGGTCGAAACCTAACGGTTTATTTATATCCGCTATCGCACGGGCTATTGTAATATAGCGGGTGCAAGTACGAGTCGATCCCACAGAGACAGGGTTTACTTTAGAGAATATTTTTGTCTTTAGAAATTATAGAAAAGATTGGGGGGAGTTGAAGTTTGTTTTTAGAAAATAGAAAGAACATAAACAGAAAATACTTTAATTAAATTCTTATAAAACGAAGCATTCTTGGGATTGGAAATCATACACATAATCTTGTTCATCAAATCGTCATTGTCTTAGAGATAAAGATTTTCATAAAAAGCAAGAATGATACGTTCGGCTTGCACTACTTCTCACGGTCAAGCAAGTAGTGTTGTATTCTTCACTAATTATGTCCTAACTGTTTGAGATTTCCATTTATGGTGCTCCCGCCCTGTCACAAACGGGCATTCCGACTTATCTCTAGCTGACCATAATTAGAAAGAACCCTTTAAGAACGAGAGTCGACATATTTTCCATCAAATGAACATCCCTAGGCCATTGAACTACTTTCGTGATCAATGGAACCTAGTTTCTTTATATGGTTCCGTCAATCGAGATTCTCCGCTAGGTACTTCTCTTAATTGACTGAATCATACAATTTGGATGTCTCCAAAATGTAAGGCATTTTGAGAATAACATAAAGAAATTGTTTAGATGAAGATAGAAGACAAGACTTTTCATTTTTAGATGATGAACATGTATGTTTTTTAGTTTCCAACCCCAAGAATAAGGGGGATTTACTCACTAGCCATCTATAACATATAAGCAATTAAAATAAGAGATAGAGTAAGAAGAACTTATGATGAAAGTAGAAGGCAAATGCTGGAAATAATGCTTCACTTTATTGCTTTTCTCCAAAGTAACTCCAAGAACAAACTATGAACTTTGATCTTCAAATCTCTTTGGAAATTGTTATCACAAGTATTTGTATTTTCTATACTATGAAGTATCAGTAATTTCTCTCTTAAATTCGGTATCTAAGACTGATTACAAGGGTCCTATTTATAATTGGGAGGAGACTCTTCAAGAAGGTGCCATCAAAAGGTGCCTTTACATCTGCAGTCACGATTATGCACGGCCGTGTCAAAGATTTTGCACGGCCGTGCACCCTTGGCGCCAAAATTGAATTTAAATTGGGAAGACTTGCATGGCCGCTCCGAAACTAGCTGCACGGCCGCTCCGAGGTTGGCACGGCCAGGCCACTTTCTTGCTCGGCCACTCCATGGATTTGGGGCCAAAGATGGCTGGCCATGGCCTATGATGCACGGCCGCTCCAGACTTTGCTGCACGGCCGCTCCTCCTGGGTTTCAGCTTGTGTTTTCATTTTGCTTGGTGCTCCTCCATCCTTTTGGACCAAAGTGTCCAAGTATCCTTGTGATATAAAAAGATCCTAAAACCTGTCTTAAAATGCAAGAAATATACTAAAAGGCGTAAAATCCAAATAATATGAAAAAGTAACTAAAAAGCACTTAAAATGAAATGAGAAATGATGATTTATTCGTGTAAAAGCATATAAAACTTAGGATAAATGACTATATAATAGTCACTTATCATATGTCACTCTACAAAAGAAGCAAATGTGTATCTGAAAGTGAATGTCTAAGTATGCATAGTAATGAAATCTAAAAATAAGAATTGAATTTGAAGAGACATTCTTCCTAATGGTTTGTCTCTGTTTACCTTGTCTTAGCAAGAAGTGTAGTGATTGATGAATTTATTGTCGATGGATGTTTACATACGATTCCTTAGTGGAGGACTAGATAAGGAGATTGTCATGACTTAGTCAAAGGGCTAGAAGTCAAGGGACAAAAGCGCAATGTGTGTTGCTTCATATGTCTATTTATGATCTCAAATCTAGATAGTGATATGTTCGTTATGGCCAAACGATAACTTTAATCAACTTTGTGATGGTTAAGGAAATCACTATATGTGTTGAAGAGTCCAATAACATAAATTTTAGTCTTTCGTCATTTGTTGACGATATCACTACTTACTAGCTAGGATCGGTATGGGGATGACTGACGCTACTAAAGAGTAGCTTTATGCTTCTATTCTGATGCAAATCTTGGGTGAAGCACATGGTGTGCATGAAGCTAAGATCATTAAAATTGTTCATAGAGACTTCTTAATTTGTCTTTGAAGACTCGCCTTTCGAAGGTTATTGAATGTTTTAGAATGATCGTCTTAAAAACCCATAATTATTCCAATAGAATACATGTGTGTATTCAAATAAATGTCATAATAAAGAATAAATATAACATGTGTGTATTCAAATAAATGTCATAATAAAGAATAAATATAAGAAGAGAATGATGATTAGAACCCCATAAGCAAGTGTGGTTAGTAATATGATGTTTGCTATTCGAGCTTACTCAACCTGACCTTTTATTTTGCTATTGGGACAATAGATCGTTTTCAGTATGACCTTGGTCCCGCTAATTATACGTTAGTGGTTAGTTGTTGGCTACTTATGTGGTACTAAAAGTCTAATGAATTCTTTACCAAAGGTGGGGATCTTAATGTAAGATGTTGCACTGATAGAGATTAGGAATATAGAATATACATTCCTCATGTGGAGTAGTTATTTCTTGATTGAGCAAGAAGTATTTGAATGTATTTCCCTAATTATCAGAAAACTATATGGTTGATAAAGATCCTTGTAACACCTATATGGTAAACAGAATGTGAATGGACAAGTAGTCATTAATTGTGAGTTTGACTACTTAGAGATTCAAACGGGATCTCAAGCATCGTAATCAATCTCATTTAAATTAGATGTCGTTTCACTAGTTTATTTATTGTGTTAGTGAATGTAGTTCTAAAATGTGATCCTACTAAAAATGTGTCGACATACCCTATGATTAAGACTCTCTTGGAAGAGACTTTTTGATCTTTGTGTAAGATTCAAGGGAATGTAGTGTTTGAGTTATTATTTTAGAACACATTGTTGACATTATTATTTTCATTATCGTTTGAAACTAATACATGTTATTTCATCCCTTATTATGTGTATGGAATGTGATTAATATGTGGTATACATTTTAATTAAAAAGATGTCTAAAGGACTTGAATTGGCCCTCTCACACGGGTAATTCGCCTTGTCGCTATGCGAGTGAGCAAGATGAGATAATAATGTATTTGACACTTGTTATTAAGGGGGTGTACAAATGACATTATCATATCGCCTTAACATGCGGTTAAGATGAGACCTACTTTATATGTGGGTCGATTCAAAATTTTATGGTTCACGACTTTGAATGTCCTATGTGGAAAGTACGAATGTGAGACCCTTAAGAGGCACTAGAAGAGTGACAGCTTTTGAGGACTCAGGTTAGATGCCAGAAGGGGAACTAGACCAAAATTTGTACGGTGTTAGAGTGTGACATGCCCATTCAAGTGGGAGTTCTATCGTAGCATACATATAATATTGTATGTGACTATAAAGCGACTTGAAAGTGATTGAATAATCCCTGCTTCATCACTGTGTGAGTTCTAGTGATCAATATGTGATCACACTTATGCCCTATGTGACTTAGAACTATGTTAATGATCTAAAGATTAATGACACTACTTTGACATGTTGTCCTAAGGGCTTTGCACTTATAGTCGGCCTCCTCGGAGCATTGCTGGGAAAGCTATTAATCTAA
This sequence comes from Adenophora triphylla var. japonica, assembly GCA_022495995.1. Classification (NCBI taxonomy): domain Eukaryota; kingdom Viridiplantae; phylum Streptophyta; class Magnoliopsida; order Asterales; family Campanulaceae; genus Adenophora; species Adenophora triphylla. The sequence continues at coordinate 500,757 of JAFEMH010001186.1, forward strand.
GGATAATTGACATGAGAATCTAAGGAAGATAATTATGATATACATCTCTGTTTAGTGACTCAATGCCCGGGCGATCATATTAAACACACGGTTCAAAAAGATTGATCTTGAGCATGTAAACTTATTGAGGCTTAAACATTTCTTACAAGGGGTTTAGGATGTTTGAATTGATATAATTATAATGTCTGGGGCATAGACGAGTTTTTGTACTAACAAGGATGTGCTATGTTGGTAGATGGAATTTGATATAGCATTCCTACCCTTTTATTCTTTTCTCGTCAGTCGCACGCCTCACTTCCTGTATGAAGAGATGAGTATTTGACGGGCTTCGAGAATGTAATATGGTAAGAGACATATTCCCATTTTGATCGAGTAGGAGATGTTGGACTCTTAAGTCTTTTAGTCCCAGTATGATACGTTCAACATGGGATAAGACTTGTAGTTGGATAAGATGATGAGATACAATCCATATGGGACTGTAACTCGGTACTATCATCTACTATATATTTTAGGCTTTTGTAGACTAAAATATACACAACAACAACCCATATAGATCTCAGCCAAAATACTGTCTCTAGGCTACCATCGAGAGCCTTGGAAGATGAGAGTGTAATCATAGCTAGATGCCCGACTTTGTGGTATCGGCTCGACGATAGAAGCGTGATGATTGCATGCAAAATCGTTTGTGGGTTCGTAGCACAAGCAGAAAGTCTTTCGCAAGCGCAATTAAGACTAATCATCATGAGGTAATTCGTTGTATCCATTATTGTTATTAGTCCTTCAGTGGGAAATGTTTAAATTTTTAATTTGTTGACACGATAATGATTGTCATGTAGAAAAGCCCACAAAAAACTCATCAAAAAAGCTCCTACCATCACTACTAGAATCAGGCCTCTTACCGACGGACATTTCCGTCGGTAATTCTCCATATCCGTCGGTAAATGTACATTACCGACGGAAATAGTCCGTCGGATTCTGTCGGAAATAATTCGTTGGGAATACCGACAGACCATTTCCGTCGGTGATACCGGCGAATAGTCCGTCGGAAAACAGAAAATTCCGTCGGAAATTGTCCGTCGGAAAGTAGGTATGCCGGCCGGTTTGCCGGAGCAATTGCCGGAGGATACCGACGGACATTTCTGTCGGTAAATATTAAAATAATAAAATATTAAAAACACTTACCGACGGTTAAATCCGTAGGAAATATTAATATTTACCGGCGGATATGTCCGGCGGCAATTTGAAACATTTCCGGCGGATATGTCCGTCGGTAAGCTTTAACTTTGCCGGCGGAAATTTCCGTCGGTAATTAATTTTATTTTTTGTGTTTTTAGTTATTTACCGACGGAAATATCCGTCGGTAATTTGACCAGATTAAAAAAAAAAATTCTATTTTATTATTAAACCACCTGTAAACCTGTCAAACCTGTTTTAAACAAATCCCAACATAAAAGAAACACAAACAACCTACAAACAAAGGGAAAAGGGGTAATGGGAAAGGGATAAAGGGTAATGGGAAAGGGAAAAGGGGAAGGGAAAATGTTTTGTTTGAACATCAAATAAAGTGAAACTGTATCAAACAACCTAAAGCGAAAGGGGAAAGGGGAAAGGGGAAAAGGGGAAAGGGGAAAGGGAAAGGGGAAAAGAGGAAAAGGAAATTGTTTCGCTTGGGGAAAAGGAAAGGGAAAGGTAAAGGGAAACAAAATATATTTGTTTACATTGCATGCCAGCCAAATAAAATGAATGTCAATCAACCACGACCCCGGACGCCGCTGCCGCTACCGCTACCACCGCCACTACCACCGCCACTTCGCCTAAGGTATTGACCGACTGAATCATCAGAAGCGTTACCGCTATTACGTGGCTGTGGTTGTGGTTGTGATTGCAAATTCATGGTAGCCAAGTATTGTTGCATGCGCTGCTCAAGTTTGTTGCTCCAATATACTCTGCACTGGGCCTCCACCTGGGTGTGCATGCAGTCTGCCGGGTGCACTGGGCCTCCACACGAGCCTACACCTGGCTGGATCGCTCCACTCGCCTCTCAACCTCTCTGTTGACCCGATCATCAAACGCTTCTTGATCCACATGATGACCGCCGCCACTGAGGAAGAAGATGAAAAGTATTGCGTAGTAGAGGGCCGCGGAATGGCATGTTAAAATACCCGCACCATGTCCTCCGAATCCGAAGCGGTCTCCCTTTGGTTGCTTGTCTCGGAGGACAATGGCCGCCCAAAGCTTTTCACGAAGGCGGGCCGCTCGGTGCTCTCGAGAGCCAAACTTCCTTCTTCAATAGCCTCCTCACGAGCCCTATCATACTCTTTCCCGAAAAAAAAAATACATTATACACTATGGTAGAAAATAATATTTCTTTAACTAAATAATTTATAATTTACTAATAGAAAATACTATTAACACTTACATAAAGGGTCTGGTAACAAGGGTTGACCCATTGTGGCCCTGAGCCATCGGCGGCCTCCGCAGTATGTGTAGCCGAAACACAAAGCAGCGACATCGACCTCATCATCTCCGTGTTTCTTACGCTTAACATACAAAAAAATTAAAACTTTAAAAAGCCTATCAAATAATAACAATATATGAATCAAATAGAGTATTGCTTAATTTACAAACGGATAATAAATGAAGTAAGTTTACCATTCTGAACTAAGTCTCATTTAAGTTAATTGATCCTCCAAAGGTGCACACTCCCCGCCCCTCTTGTGAGTTCTATTCTTCTTTGCAATTTCTGAATTTTTTGAAATTTCTCACTGTTTCCAATAGGCTTCCCACTTGCTCCCACGCACCCGTGGAGAAATTAGCCTGAGGCAAACCATCATTTAGCCACTTTCTTTTCATGTCGTACACTTTCTCGGCGTACCGCTTAAGCAACCAATTTCTTGAAAGCCGCCTCGATTTGAACGTCGGTACACCTGTGGCATGAATATATGTGCTACAAAAATAGTAAAAGTAGTTAAATAAACAAGGGAATAGTCTACAAACTTTACAAAGGAAAGAGAATTAAGTAATTTTACCCGAAACTGGCTATACCAGATAGCGTACACCTCTTTTGATATTGACTTCGGGGTGGGATAAAATTCCTCAAAATTATACCCGCTGAATAAATCCCCAAACCATCTAGCGGGATCTTGACAACCACCATGTATAAACCTATAAGATATTACTTGAAAAACAATATATCAATATATATACAAATAAAAAGGCAATAATAAAATGTAAACATTATATATATGACATTTACAATTAAATAATACTTACTGGCCACTGGGAGAGATAGATATTTCCATTTTTCCATCCTCATTAATAATTGCGTCCAAGTTAACTCGTCAGGATGGTTCACTAAGCTGGAACACTAGAGCTTACATTACCTTGACTGCAAATCATCATCACTACGTCCTGAACCAGACGTAGAGCCCCTCCCTCCAGTCCTTGGAGAAACAAGACGATGGACAAATCCCGCAACCTTGCCTCTCTTTGAACGATTGCCACCTCGACCCGACATATCTAAACTAGTATATTATATATACAAATAAAAACAATATATCAATATATATACAAATAAAAAGACACTTCATTTAGGTTTATTGATATAAAACCCTAACCCTAATTCACACCAAGCCTGGAACATCGAATTTTTAATTTTCAACACAAATTGGTCTCGGTAGTCGGTTTAGGTGGATGTGAATAATTTTAAATATTAATATTTAATTCTTTGTTGTTAAGTATATCATTCTCTAGGGTGAAAGGACAATTCATGTCCATTAGGTTTAGAATTGAAGTGCCTTCTATCCCATCCCGAAATACACGTATGAATTGCAAATATCACTTTGTCTACTTGCTTTATAATCGCAAATCAAGCAATTTTAATAGACAATAATGATATTTACAAATCATATAATCGTGCATAATTTTTATTTTTATTCATTACCATAACATTCATAATTTTGATCAATAAACAAGATGAGAGTCGTTATCATCCACAACAATCAAAACCCTATCTCGGCTTAGACCAAGAAAGACAGAAGCAAACAAGTTCTCCATTTGTTTGAGCAAAGGATTTTCTGTTTAATATAGGTTTTTCGGTTTCACTTTGTCCTCCTCTCTAAGGATCTCAAACATCACAGTCATGTTCTTGACGAGTGCTGTTTTACTTCTTCACGGTGGTATACGGTCACAAGTAAAAACAAGGTAACAAGTATAACACGGTGAAGAGAAAACGAGCTTTCCTCCAATTTTTTCAATCTCCACCTTCCATTTACCCAAGATCCTGATTTGAGAATCTTTCCTCATGAGCTTGAAAGTGGCGGTTGCCCTCAATCTCACGGTTGCTTTGCATGTTTTGCGAAGCAACCATGGGATTGAGAGCAACACCGCCAGCTTTCATGCTTATGAGGAAGATTCTGCAATCGATCTTAGGTAAATGGAAGGAGATTAAAAATTGGAGGAAAGTTCGTTTTCTCTTCACCGGTGTTATACTGTTACCTTGTTTTACTTGTGACCGTATACCACCAGAAGAGAAAACCAGCGACAAGAACATGGATGTGATGTTTAAGATCCTTAGAGAGAAGAGGACAGTGGCTGAAAAACTCTTATTAAACAGAAAATCCTTTAAACAACAGTGGAGAACTTATTTGCTCTATCTTTTTTGATCAAAGATGGACGGATTTTGATAGCTGTGTGTGAGAAAGGCTCTAATCTTATTTATATATATACATATACGTATATTTTTATTTTTATTTTTATTTTTATTTTTTATATTTTATTTTTTATTTTATTTTTTATTATTATATTTTTATTATTATTATTATTTATTATTATTATTATTATTATTATTATTATTATTATTATTATTATTATTATTATTATTTTTTATTTATATATTTATTTGTTTTTTTATTTTTATTTATTATTATTATATTTTATTTATTATTATTATTATTTATTATTATTATTATTATTTATTATTATTTATTATTATTATTATTATTATTTTATTATTATTTATTTTATTTTTTATTATTATATTTATTATTATTATTATTATTATTTATTTATTATTATTATTATTTTATTATTATTTATTTTATTTATTTATTTATTTTGTTTTTTTTATTTTTTATTTATTTATTTTATTTTTTATTTATTATTATTATATTTTTTATTATTATTATTATTATTTATTATTATTATTATTATTATTATTTTATTATTATTTATTTTATTTATTTATTTATTTTGTTTTATTTATTTTTTTTTTATATTTATTTTATTTATTTTTTATTTCATTTTTTTAGACATTCACCCCCTCACATAGTCCCAATATGAATATCCAAAACCTTTTAAAATTTGCTCTCCAAGAGTAAATTTGGAACTTTGGACATTCATTTTGGGACGGATATCATTAAGGGGGAGATCTGTGATGCTAATTAAGAACAAATTATCCATAGAAAACACGAAGCCAAACCTAAAAAGAAAGTAAGGACAAATTATAGACCGAGCTACGAGTTATCCTTCACAAAAGGAAAGATTTTAACAGCTAAACAAAACTCACCCACAAAATCAGCAAGTCTCAGTAGGCAAAAACTATTACATTCAAGATTTCAGTAGAGAAACTACATTAAACATCAATAAAAAATCCCTTAATCCCAGCTCAAAAATTGAAGTAAACCCCTTTTAATCCAGTCTAAATTAAGTCAATTTGATGCAAATCGCAATCAAAATGACAACATAAGCTTAAAAATCAAGTAAAACATAACTAATAATGATCAAAAAATAAAAACCCAAAACAAAAAATCTTCAAAATCACAGACCCACATAACAAATCTATGAAGGATCTCAATCTACCATTTCAATTATAAGTACCCAACATTGCTAGCATTTTAATTCCAAATGGGATTGTCAAATACTCACTTCAAGTAGCAATCAACAACCAATAAATAAAATCAAGAAGTCTCACCAAAAATAAACCTAGCAACCATACCTCTCTTAAAAATTAAAACTTCATCACCAAAATACCCAATCTAAACAACATTGCTAGAAGATCAAAGTCTTAAAATTGCAGCTCAAAATCATCACACAGAAACTTCATCCAGCAGAAAACATTTAAACAAATTGACAGAGCAGTTACGAGTCTGTCAGCACCTACAATCACTAAAAAAAATGAAACTTGAACAAAAAAAATTTTACCTAGGGGTGTGAATTTACCGTGAGTGATTTAAACGGCGGAAGTTGAACGGAGGGAGGGCGGACGGCGACGGAAACGGAGCTGGAAGGGCAACGGCAACGGAGCTGGAAGGGCAACGGCAATGGCAACGGCGACGGCGAATCACGACGCTGGAAGTGATTTTTAAGTATTTAATGAGAGAGAGAGAGAGATAGAGAAAACGAGGGAGAGAGAGAATTACTAACCTCACCGGTGAGAGACGACGACGGAATGACCGGAGAACGGGGGCAACGGCGCTGCTCGGTGTTGTTCTTGATTTTAATTTAGACCTAAATGACCGGAGAAGGCGTAGGGATTGTATATATACGTATTATTACCGACAGACGGAGTCCGTCGGTATTGCCGACTGCAGTTTTTACCGACGGAAATAATAGTGTTACCGACGGACCGAAATGAAAATTTAAAAAAAAAAACCCGGCAAATGAAAATTATTTTTCCGTCGGTAACCCTTTTATGTCTGTCGGTATTACCGACGTAAAATTCCGTCGGTAATAGGGCTGTTTCTAGTAGTGCATTGTGGATGCTCTTAGACTCTTACGCCGCACCACTGTCTTGCAAAAGCCAGGTCATCTCAAACGACGCTAAACAACATATCCCGCTACTCCCCGTCTAGCCTTCGTCCTTGTCATCGGCTACTACCACCGACGCATCAACACACCCTGCCACCTTTAAGATATCGTCTTTGATCAACATCCTTCGTCTCAACTCCATTCTCTCTGACACATAGTCATTCTTCTTCCACGAAACACGGTCACAGCCCACCCCCAACTCCGACCATGAACTGAGGCCTCTTATTCCAACATTCTCTCTCAGTCACTATGGCCCTCTTCTCATAGGCCCTTCACCTCAGTACCATGGCTGATGTCCTCCTTATGCGTCAGTTCTCTGTCCAGCTGTGATGATGTCGCCCGATTTTTGAAATCAAACGGAGTCGCCACGCCATTTTTATTTTGAGGGCCAAAACTTTGAAAAATGCCCGAGATTAGAGATTTGGGTTCGGAGGTCACGTTACACGCCGGGGAGGACGTTAGTGTGCACCCAGAATGCCTCGTAAAACGAGTCTTCCAAACATTCAAAATCATTTGTTTGTGTGTGTGTGTGTGTGTGTTACTTTGGCCAAAATAAGTTGAAACTGAGGAAAGTAAAAATTGGGAATTCTTTATTAGACTTTGGACAGATCCCATGATTTTTGGTGTGATTTTTGGGTTGAATTTTGGTACTCAAAATATTTTTGGAAGTTGGAAACCATTTCTGCCAGAATGAAAAAGGCAGTGGACACTTAATTTTGAAATGGACTTTAGGGCTTGAAAACTCCAGAATCTGGGAAAAGTCCGAGAATGAAAAATGTTCAAAACACCTTAAATAAGGTTTCTATAAATGAACTTTTCATTTTGGAGATGATTTGAGGACCCAAAACCTTCTGGAAATCTCAGATGTGAAATCTGGACTTCCAGAGACTGATGAACTGACCTTTAAAGGAAAATTTGGAAAAGGGAGTTATACTCACGAAAAAATTAAAGTAAAAATATGTCTGGAATGATACGGATGTTGGCTACAAAAAGTATTTTGTATTTAACACTCAATTCCAAGTTCTTCTGTGTCCAAAAAATTAGACCATGGACAGAGGTCTTAGAACAATGCTACTGGACAGCAAGATGTTCTTGAGGGAAAATGAGATTTTTGGGGGATTTGCATCTATGTTCACCCCATTTTCATCCCTAGACTTGATTCCACTACTTTTTGTTAAGTGCTTATCATATTCAAGTCATCCTTGGGGAATTTATGGGGTTTAAACATGTCCTTTGCAAAGGAAAAGGGGATATTTTGTAGAGATGAAATTAAAGAGAAAAATTAACTAGAGATTTAAAATATGGACCATTTGAGATGGTCATTCATGAAGATGAACTTCAAGATGACCATCTTAGGTCAAGACTTAAGTTAAACTAGACATAAATTAAATCAAAGTAAGAAGAACAAGATGAACAAGAAGTTAAAAGGGAGTTTTAGGGTTTAAAGAAGGAGGGCTTTACCAATGGTGACACCCTATCTTCCTAGGCTTGGAATTTGACTTGAGGAGTATCAAGATTTGGTGTTTGACTTGAGGAGTATCAAGATTTGGTGTTTGGATTTGTGTTTGGGTGGATTCAAGGCTTGAATGTGTTTAGGGTTTGATGATAGAGTTGGTCAAAGAGAAAACAAGTAGATAACACTTAAGTCCTCTATGTTTTCTCTCTAATCCTCCTCCTAAGGGGTGATTTGAGCTTGGATTGGTGTATGTATGAGAGTATGTATGAGAGTGTTTTGAAAGTATTTTGAGTGAGTGGGGTTTGGGAAAGATTGAAGAGAAAATGGTGGCAATTCTAGTGAATTCCCACTGTTTTCTCCCTATTTTTCGCCAGAATACAGCTTCTATGAGCCAATTGTGTTGTGTAAACTGAGAGAGGAGGGTTTAATTTATAGGCCTCTGGAAATGTCAAACATGTCCGCGCGGATTGGGTTGTAAACGTGCACTGTTCATTAAATGCAGCTCCAGGCTTTGGACAGGAAGAATAAAATTCAAAAATCCAGCAGTTTATGTTTTTCAACTTGCCCAATTCAGATTTTTCTAATTTCTTTTGCTTTTTGAGATTCTTTCTTTGGTTTATCCTTTTTTGGCAATCCCTAATCTACCCTTACTTGGTTAGAAATGTTAGGAATGTTAGGAATTGTTAGAAATGTTATAACTTTCGTTAATTTTCTAACGAAAATACTAACAAGCTCAAATTGGAGCACTTACAGTAGCCCCTTGGCGACGGCGCTTTCGAAGGAAGCGGGGTCGTCGATAACAGTAAGGCTCCATATTTGGCAGGATGATCAAGTGATCGAGTGGCTGAACCTATTTAATAGGCTACCTACGTATCCTTAAGAGGAATCAAGCCGGCCGTAGTTCGGGTCTTTGACCCTGGAGATGATGGCGTTTTAGGTGCCTCGAACCTGATGAGCGAGTTATGCAGTCGGTTGCTGGGAAGAAACTCTGCTGAGGATAAGAGATGACCATTTTCGGTCGGACGGCTGAAATTGTATATCCGCTCTGCTGGGGATAGGAATGACCATTTTTGGTCTGATGGCTGAACCTAATGATAGGCTACCTACGTATCCCTAAGAGGAATCAAGCCAGTCGTAGTTCGGGTTTTTCGACTATCTTCAGTCGTCGACCCTGGAGTGACTGTTTTAGGATGTCAACCTATGACTTGACTATTTTGGGGAAGTCGCCCTAAGATTTGACTATTTTTGGGAAGTCGCCCTAAGATTTGACTATTTTTGGGAAGTCGCCCTAAGGTTTGACTATTTTTGGGAAGTCGCCCTAAGGTTTGACTATTTTTGGGAAGTCGCCCTAAGGTTTGACTATTTTTGGGAAGTCGCCCTATGATTTGACTATTTTTGGGAAGTCGCCCTATGATTTGACTATTTTTGGGAAGTCGCCCTATGATTTGACTATTTTTGGGAAGTCGCCCTATGATTTGACTATTTTTGGGAAGTCGCCCTATGATTTGATTTCGGTTTATCGAATCGGAAGATGGTTGTGGTTTGAAAGGTGATTGCGGTTTTAACGAATAGAGTCGAAAGACGATTGTGGTTTGAAGGGTGAGGCTACGGTTTTATCGAATTTAGGGGATGATTGCAGTTTATCGCTTTCCTAGTGTTGTGTGTGATAGCGTTTTAGGTGCCTCAAGCCTTAATGATGGCGTCTTAGGTGCCTCGAACCTTGATGATGGCATCTTAGGTGCCTCGAACCTTGATTTGAAATGATTTCCTTTTGATGGTTTGGGATAGAAGGTCTATTGGTGGACTTCATTTGAAGGGATCGGTCTTATGTTTCTTGCAGGAAATGGATGATAATGGGAAAAGAAACGGGATTCCGTTAACTTATTTGGAGATTTTGTTAGCCTTTGTTGGAGTTTAGTTCAGGAGTATGAACCTAAATGGGGACTTAGTTCGGGGTATGATTCTAAGTCGAGGTTTAGTTCGGGAGTATGAACCTAAATGGGGACTTAGTTCAAGAGTATGATTCTAAGTCGAGGTTTTGTTCGGGAGTATGAACCTAAATGGGGACCTAGTTCAGGAGTATGATCCTAAGTCGGGGTTTCGGTTTCGGAGTATGAACCTAAATGGGGACTCGGTTCGGGAGTATGATCCTAAGTCGAGGTTTTGTACACAGGGAGACCTGTTTGAGGCGTTCTCGCGGGAAGATTAGAGCTTACGATGATCATCGGGAAAAGGGTGACCGTGTTGGTCAAGTGGCTGGACCTAAGGTAGGCTACCTACATATCCCGAGTGGGAATCAAGCCTGGCGTAGTTCGAAAGCTGGCCGGGATGGTCTTTGATGGTTTGACGGTATTTGGGAGTCACCGAGGTTTGACTGTTTTTTGGGAAGTCGCCCTAAGATTTGACTATTTTTGGGAAGTCGCCCTAAGACTTGACTATTTTTGGGAAGTCACCCTAAGATTTGATGATAATGTTCTTTTAGAAAAGTAGTTGACTAAGATATGCTTTCATACCTGTGCTGTGCTTACCTGTAGCTGCCGGAAGGACTGAGGCTACGGCTGATGTTGATGAAGAGTTGTTGGGTTGCGGTTTCTGCTGACGATTTGCTGTCTTTGGAGGCATTTTGACCTGAAGGGGGGAGTTTGGTTGAGTCTGCATCTTGCTGGTGATCGTCAACCTTGTAGAAGTTGTTGAGCTTGTCTTCACATTGGGACTTCTTGCTTTTGAGAACTTGGTGTCTCTGACCGATTTTCATTTGAGAACTTGGCGTCCCTGACCGAATTGTATTTGAGAAATTGGCGTCTCTGACCGAATTGTATTTGAGAACTTGGCATCTCTGACCGTATTATATTTGGGAACTTGGCGTCCCTGACCGATTTGCATTTTGAGAACTTGGCATCTCTGACCGATTTTCATTTGAGAACTTGGCGTCTCTGTCCGTACTGTATTTGAGAACTTGGCGTCTCTGACCGAACTGTATTTGAGAACTTAGCGTCTCTGACCGATTTGTATTTGAGAACTTGGCGTCTCTGTCCGTACTGTATTTGAGAACTTGGCGTCCCTGACCGTACTGTATTTGAGAACTTGGCGTCTCTGACCGAACTGTATTTGAGAACTTGGCGTCTCTGACCGAACTGTATTTGAGAACTTGGCGTCTCTGACCGATTTGTAGACACTGGAGGTGATCTGCACATGTTTTGCCCGGAATCATCTCTTGCCGAAAAGGGGCATTTGATTTCTTGCGATTTTGTTGAAACCATTGATTTTGGACTTTGGTAAATATCTTCCTTGTTGAGGGTAAGTCTCAATAGCGAAGGAAAATGGTCTTTCACGTTCGAATCCCTGCATTGGTTAGTAGAGAGGAAGATGTATATATGACATTCATGATGACAGATGCATGCATAGAATCAGAATGATTATGACAGTATCACTGCATATGTTCGCGAGATGATGCATTTACTTGCTTTCGAAGATGCACTTAGCCTAAGCTTTTGGCAGGGAAATTATGATTTATGATCTTCAATCACTTAGGATTTTTCCTATTGATTCAAGTTTTGTGCATGCTACATGAGCCCTTGGGAGATTTTTGTGGGGATGCATGGTGATGAGAGGGGATGCATTGGGATGTATGTGTCTGGAAACTGTTTGGAACAGATTTTGAGCAAGTGGGGGGGTGAGAGCCCTCGATCGCGATTTAAACAGCGGTTGTTGATGAGGTTTTGTTAACAGTATCACATGGACCTCAATCTTGATGAGATTGGATTCGGATCCCGGGTCTTGGTTGAAAATTTCCCTCTCACTCTTGGTCATTTGAAGCTGATGCTGACAGGCTCTAGGGCACGTTGATATGAGTGAAGCTTCTTTCATTTGGGTGAGCTGTGACTTCGGCCGAAACCTTGTTCGGATAATGATTTGATGAAATTGCTAATCCAGGGAGAAACCCAGATCTTAAATTCCGATGCTATGGGAAGCTGCTATGTACCAAGTTCTGAAGCTGAAAATCTAGTTGTTGATGTGACTAGACCTTTCTTGTGACTTGATAAAATTCAGGTCCAAAGGACCAGCTTGACAAAGCCCCCGGATCCTGAGTAGGCAAAGTCCAGATTTTGAAGAAGTGACTTGGCGAATCTATCTCGTAGTGAAGAACCCAATGTGGACCCAAAGATGACTATAGGAGCCCCAGCTTGAAGAGCTGATATAGGAGAACCTGGGAGAACCGCTTAGCAAGCCCCAGCGTGAAGAAATTCAGAGCGGTCTTATTGCAGACAGAGTCATTATGTGGCCGAGGAGGCACCCATCTTTTCAAATCTTAGTCAACCAGTCACTGGACAAGACTCAGAAACGTTTACGTGCAGGGGCACATCTTTCAAAAAATGGGAATGAATCCCGATTTTGTGTATACACACTCGCTTTAGGTTTGACTCTTTTGAGAGAGTATAAGCATCACAAGGTGTGGAAAAGTGTATGGAAGCCCCTGCTGACAGAAAGACAGTGTTTGGCTCTATTTCCCTATGATGGAGAGAGAGAAGACTTGTCGAGACTCTTGAAAACTTGTTTTATTCGTGATAATCACAAGGCTGCTTAAAACCCTTTTGTTAATGTTCGGGTTATTCAACTCCTAAATCTGATATGAACAAATATTTTGATTAATCACAAGGAGGAAACCAACTGACATCGAGAATCGAGCTCGGAAGGGCGGAAAGTGTATAGGGACGATCCTTGATGAGACCGGATTTTTTTTATTTTTTTTGAGATTTGTTTGTGATTTCGACAGGACCAATTATGGTTGCCTACGTTTCCTCCATTATGGAGAGCTCAGGTCGCCGTAGTTTGGGCTTATCCCGAATGAAGAGAGAATGAGTGTGAAAATTCAAGACTTTGAGGTTCTTTTGGGAATTTGAGGATTGGAGATTCGAATAACATATCCCCTTAGAGTGTCCATGAAAGACACGGATGCGAAGCCCCAGTGGGACATCCACGGCAAGTGTTTGTGGAGTAGAAATGAATTATGCTCACATGAATCAAATTCGAATTTGCACAATCTTTGATTGGTAATTTTGATCCAAAATGGATTAGATTCCAATTTAAGCAAGCAATGAACCATTAATTTGATTTAGATTTTACGATGAAATTGCTATCCGATAGGAATCAGCTAGGTTTCCAGAGGACTGGATCAGCCATCGGGTGATTTGGAAAATCATGACCTCTTAAGATGAGAGGTCGGCTGGGCCTTTTGCTGACTGAACCTCTAATGATGAGAGGTTGGCTTGCAGGGATGTGTTTGGGAAATCTATGGCGGGGAAGATTGATTACCTCTAAGAATGAGAGGTCAAATTTTGACTTTGACCAAAGGCGAGGGTAATGGGAGTATCCTCTAAAATCGAGAGGATGGCTTGGGATTGATTTAAGGTAATGGTGAGAGGAAGTCCAAGCTATCGACAACTTTTGCGAACTTGCGAGGATTCGGGCTCTTTTTTTTTGATCATTGGAGAGCTTCTTGAGAAGTCGGGGACTTTTGCTGAATTGTGAGGATCGACGGTCCTCTTTTTTTTTTTTGAAGTTCTTGCTTGAATTTTTCTATTTTTTTTTTTTGAAGAGCCTCCTGAGACGTTGAGGATTTTTGCTGAATTGCGAGGATTTTAAAATCCTTCCTTTGATAATTCGGAAGGCCCTCTTGAGGAGTTGAGGATTATCTTTCCTTCCTTCACAACTTGAACATTTTATGCATCGCTGACTCTCGAAGCTAACTTCTTTGGCGTTGCTTGGACTTCTCTCAATAAGGAGCAAAGGTGATGGCTAAACAGGGTTTCAAAACATGCCGATCTTGAAATGAAAGGATATTGTTTGGTGAGGGTAAGGTAATGGCTTTCCTATAGGTGAAAGGTTTCGACCGCAATCCTTACCGGATGACCTAAATGAAATTAAGTCTTCATTGCTTGCTTAAGCTTTAAATGAGAAAAGATCCATGCAAATTCATCGAGCAACGAGAGGATGATGATGAAAGGGATGTGAGCATATGAGATGCAAGATGGGGAGTTGGTAAGCCCCAATTTGGGAAGGATATCAATTGATTTTCTCACTCCGATTAATTTAAATATTAATCATTTCAAAGAATTAGTGGTTGAGCAGCACAAGTGATCATCTAGGATAAAACCATTTCAATTAAGTGTAACGTGGGTGTGCAAGTGATGTCTCGAGTCTAGCAAGAAAAGAAAAAGACTTATATTAAAAGTTAGACATTTAACTAATATGTCCAAAATGGAATACAACGACAAATGTCCAGAAAGGACTTAGGTGAAAGAAAAGTACTAGAACCTACGAAGGTTGACTTAAAAGACTATTTTAAAGATAGGTAGCCCCTAGTCTAGCCGCTCTTTGTTGTTGGACCATGCATCTACTCTTCGACGCTGGAGATGGGGGCTATTGCAGATCTTTCCATCAGGATTTCTTTGGCAATCTCTTGCTTAATCCAACCATTTTCATCATCTGCGATGGTCGGTCCACCGACCTTACAAAGGGTGAGTCAAATTCCATTATGCCCACAAGTCTTGAATCACCAAACTCGACCATGTTGACATTCGGGTTGTTGTTTCTAGGGAATGGGTTACTGATAGTATTGGGCCCTTCAGGCACCTCTAACCTCCCTTGTTCAATCAAACTTTGGATTGCCTTTTTCAGGGGGACGCAATCATCTGTCAGGTGCCCATGGTACTGATGAAAGGCACAATGCTTGGAGGTATCCAAAGGAGCATTGGGGTTTCTAGGCTGATAATTTTTCAAAGGCCGGAGCAAACCTTCTCTCACCAAACCTCTGAAGATATCACTCAAAGGCATCCCAAAGTTTCTCAAGTCTTGGAGCCGGGATCTGGATGCATCAGGTTTCTTGGGAACAAAGGAAGTGGCATTGTTACAGTCCTGTCCCGCGTAGCTAATCACTTCTTTACCTTTTGGTTGGGAAGGAGCTGTGTTGGAGGTGGAAGAAACCCGGTATCTGTAAGGCAGGTGTGCAAGTTCTTGATTGTAAGCCTTTTCGAACTTAGCCCGGAATTAACCATTGCACGCAAGTCAGCGTAGGGAAGTGGCTGAGGGAAGCTCTCAAATGCGGCTTCAAGCATGACTGAAAGATGTCTAACTGCTCCTCGTCAAAGGGAGGAATGGCCATTTCACTAAGCTTCAGGTTCCACCTTTTATAGAAATCCCCAATATTCTCATCAGGGCGCTGCACCGTTGTCTGCAGGTCAACTCTGTTTGTTTCCCATTCCAAGTTGGCTTTATACTTATCCGTGAAAGTACTGGTAATCTGTTCCCAAGTAGCCCTAGCTTCAGGCTGCAATCGGAAAAACCATTTCAAAGCCCCTGACTTCAAAGAAGGCTGAAGTAGTCAACCAACTCCTCTGGTTTGTGCATCCCTTAGCTTTCATTGCCAAAGTGTAGGTGTCGAAGTGAGTTTTAGGGCACGCACTTCCATCAAACAGTTCGAAATTGGAAATCACGAACTTGTGCGGCAGGTACAATTGAGTCGGGATCTGTACCGAAGAGCAGTGTTCCTTTTGACGGTCAATTCAGCGATCTGCGCTTTCATTTCCTTGTGTTGCTCCATAAACCAAGCCAATTGGGGATCCAAAGGTGGAGCGGGAATGCCTGAGCCGATATTTGAGCCGGGAAGAGGACTAGCTGTTGGTGGTGCATTGGTGGAAGGGATACCATATCCCGGAGCATAGGTGAAAACCTGTCCTTGGCCCAAATTACCTGGGGAGTGTAGGTAGGAGCTTGGGCAAAGGGATAGAACCCGCGCAAACTTGCTGTGGCTTCCAAATCGGCAGAGAAGATGGAGGCAGATCTGAGGTAGCCGGATGGCTTGGATTTCCGGAGTGAGGCCCGTAAGTAGGCTTAAGTGCGGGCTGCTATCTCCTGGTTGTTGAATTGCATGGCTGGTTGTGGCGAGGATGCATAACCGGAGGATGCTGTGGTCCTGGTGATTTCTGATGAAGCTGGGATGGGGGCTTGGTAACCCATTGAATCCCTGAGTGAGAAATGGGTTTGTGGAAGGCTGTGTGAGGAGGCAGCCAGGCTAGCATCATCTGAGGAGGGGCTCCTGGATACTCCGGAACCAAACTGTGGTGGCATTCCAAACCGTGCTGCGAAAGTCCGGATTGATTGGTCCCGGCTGAGGCGGGATCCCAATTTGCTGTGGCATTCCGGGTATCCCCAACCATGGGAAGGCATTTCGTGTTGACTTTGTCCCCAGCTGAGGCATTGCGAGCCTCGTCCGTCAGCTGCGTGGATGCGGTGGTCTGCGGTTGGAGCCAGCCACCCAGAGATCGAGGAGCAGGGGCTCTGGTGGTAGTACCGTGGGAGGCCGGTGGTGGCATCTTGGAGTAGTCGGGTTGACCAAGAGCGGGATTGAGGTCTTCCTCTTCTTCCACAGTGAAGGTGCCATCTGGGTTGAGACTCGAAGAAGCCAATCCATGGCTTTTGATAGCCTCCATAAGGCTGTTCAGCTGTGCTTCCTGTCGCACTCTCATCTGTTCAGCTAACTGATTCCACTGTTGTTCTGTCTGAGGGGTCCCGGGAGGCGGAGTGACGTTATCCCATCATCCAGTTACCCGATGCAGGACATTCTGAAACCCGGAGTCGGAACAAACGGCGAAGCCGATGATGCGCTTGACTCTTCCCAACTGATAAAAGCAGGTGACAGTGCGGAACCAACCTTTGTGAGGGCTGCGAGGGAAAAGCACGAGGGTTCAGGATGTCTGGGAAATTGAAGGAGGGTAGGTGTTTGGGCTTTGGGCTCATGCAACATGCAGTTATTTGTTCACGTTTACTTAAAACATGTTTTATTAACCTAATCGGTTGGAAAAGATTGCTCTTCTTTTTCGCAAACTACTCTGGATCCTGGATCAGTGGGCCCCGTCACTACGTCTGTAAGCCCCTCGTATTCCACCTGTATTGCGACCTCCCAGGGTGGGCGGCCCGGGCGAGGTCCTGTAGGGCAAGCGGGTCCCACCGACCGGAAGAAACGATCCTAAAAGTCTGGGCGGGTAATCGAGTCTTAGCGAGCATTCGATGTAATTACGGACAAAGGCGGCGTCAAAAGTCAAGGTCATGTTCGAGGGCTCGACAAAAAGTCGGCATGATTTGGACTGATAAATGTCCACGATTGATCTTGACTTGTCGTCAATTAAGCCATAATTAGGCATGGAATAATCATTAATCCTTGATGACTCAGTGTCATGCTGGGAGTCAGTGTATAATTTGTGCCAGTCAAGAGCGAAGTCAAGGCGCCGGTCAATGTCTTGGTCAAAGTCTGCGGCGGAAAAACCGGCATGACTTCGGCTGATTAGGGTCCCGAAAGATGTGAGTCGGTATGCGACTAAGGCTTGAAAGGAAAGGTCTATACACGGGCAGGGCATGACACAGACCAGACTAAAAACCAACCGGGTCTCGGACAAAGTGTGTCACGGACAAGTGCATGGTCGACACGAGGCTCCATGGGATGTTTGGGTAGTCCTGTGCTTGCACCGAGAGGCGTAATAAGACCAAACGGGCCGCGACAAGGATTTCCCGGGTTAGGGGACGTAGTGTGCAGTGTATGGTCGCGTGCGCGTAGTGTGCAAGCAGTCTATCTTCTTTTACTGAGTAAAATAGAAATTTTTCATGTGTCTTAAAAAGAATGATGCATGATTTTTTTTTTGAAATTTTTTTTTTGAATAATCCTTTTTTTTTGAAATTTTTTTTTTTGCAATTTAATGAACACATAAGCACATAAGCACAAAAATTCCAACAGTTAGGGACATGATTTCCGGCAACAAAATTTTGACTTTTTCCAAGGCGGCCAAAACAACACGAAAATGTGCAAAAATCAACACACACACACAAATGATTTTTAATGTAAACGGAAGCTTGACCCTCGAAAGCTTTTTTTTTTTTGAAAACAATGATACCGGTACGTGGGATTGTTAAACCACAATTTATTCCCGACTCGTGTTAGGAGGCGATAACGGGAAGTTTAATGGTTTCCACCAATATACCAAATATCATTTTTTTTAGAAAAAGCTTAATCTTCCCCAGCGGAGTCGCCACTGTGATGATGTCGCCCGATTTTTGAAATCAAACGGAGTCGCCACGCCATTTTTGTTTTAAGGGCCAAAACTTTGAAAAATGCCCGAGATTAGAGATTTGGGTTCGGAGGTCACGTTACACGCCGGGAAGGACGTTAGTGTGCACCCGGAATGCTTTTGTAAAACGAGTCTTCCAAACATTCAAAATCATTTGTTTGTGTGTGTGTGTGTGTGTGTGTTACTTTGGCCAAAATAAGTTGAAACTGAGGAAAGTAAAAATTGGGAATTCTTTATTAGACTTTACACAGGACAGATCCCCATGATTTTTGGTGTGATTTTTGGGTTGAATTTTGGTACTCAAAAGATTTTTGGAAGTTGGAAACCATTTCTGCCAGAATGAAAAAGGCAGTGGACACTTAATTTTGAAATGGACTTTAGAGCTTGAAAACTCCAGA